>JAYGGG010000294.1:0-138580 GCA_036346245.1 Bonia amplexicaulis
CGGCTTTGGTTCTCTTCCTACTTGATACAATTCGAGTCATTTGAGAAACCATATTTCCAAGGAACATAAAACCCAAGGCCTCTCTTATGACTCGAGTGCTCCTTGTTTCCCGGGGCTGCGGAGAGTAATCTTTTTCCCTAGTTGCCTGGAATGATCCATGGGAAGATTTTACACTTAGCGCTTCCTGCAAGAGCCCGACATGTCATTTCACTTCCTACGAAGTTGTGGAGTAATTACACGCTACGTAGTTCGATCGATATCTTACCAGGCGGTGGGACACTTCCTAGTCTGCAGGGTTTCGGAAGGAGATGTCCCCCGATGACGTGGTAGATGATCTCGCTCTAATCCAATTTCGAGCGCGCTCATCCTAGATAGTGGAAAATGGCGGGGCGGTGTCTCGCAGGATTGCCTGTTCGTCCTTCGTCCTCCACTGTAGGATTTTACCCGCATACCCAGCTGTCCCAAGTCTGTGGGGGTGTGTGTTTTTTTCATAGAGGGCCTTGTGCACCGCACTTGCACTTCTAAAATCTTCGGTCGTCTTCGTCGCCTTAAACTCTTCCCATTGTGGTTCCAGGAATGAGTACTTATGTAAGGGCGTTTGATCCTTCTCCATGTACTACTTGGTAAGCTCACTCTTGAAGTTCTTCCATGCTTTGCACGCCGCTAGCAAGACATGTCGTTGCATGGAGTCGTGGTGTTCTTCTGGGATATCGAATGATGCAAAAATTTCTGTCAGCAGCTCACGTTTTCGAGTCTCAGTCACGGTCTTCCATGAATTGAATGTGATCTCAATTCGTTCTCATGCAACTATTCCAATCATTCTTCGAAATGTGCATGCTGCTCAACGAGGAAGGAGAGGGGTTTGATTTTGGATCCCTTGGCGTTTTGATTTTGGAGCAGACGCATCCAGCGATAATGTTGAAGAATGCGCGGATGACATGTTGGCCTTCTCATATATGAAAAGCGCAATGTAGCATATATATATATATATATATATATATATATATATATATATATATATATATATATATATAGAAATATATCAATATGAAAGTGACATGGAATTATATGAAAGTACATATATTCAAAAGTATATGTATTCATGAAACAACTATATATTCATAATAGTAAGATTTAATAGCAACATATACACAAACAACAACAACAAGTAAGATTTAACATATATTCATAAGTATACATATTCATGAAACAACTATTTAATGATGACATATACACCAACAACAACAACAAGTCAGAGGCATCACCTTGCGAGGCTCGGGAAGGCAACGGGCTCGGGAAGGCGGCGGTCGGCGACGGGCTCGTGGAAGGCGGTCGGCGACGGCTCGGGGAAGGCGGCGTCGGGCTCGATCGAGAGAGCGGCGACGTTATGTCTCTGTGCTCTGGTTGGTATAGCTATAACTGCAGTGTATACGCAAAACCCTAGCTTGAGGGTATATATAGGAAGGCCTATTATAGACGATTCTAGTTGAGAACCGTCGGTGATTATAATGATGTCACAGACGGTTCTAACTAGAACCGTCTATGATAATAACGATATCACGGACGGTTCTAGTTTAGAACCGTCTGTGATAATTATATCATAGACGGTGCCCTTTCCTTCCCATACACTGGAGTTATTACCTACACCAACCAGCAGGCACTGTAATAAGACCTCACAGAGTGTATTTTTTTACAATAGCCCAATGAACATAGAGATACATATATATGACTCATTCTCAAAATTCACTTATATATCACACATTTTCACATATACATAAATGCAAATTCACAAATACATCACACACATGCATTGTTATATACATAAATGCAAATTCACAAATACATCACACACATGTATTGTTATATACATAAATGCAAATTCACATATACATCATGTACATGCATTGTTATATACATAAATGCAAATGCCCACATATATATCGCACATTCTCATTCCACTTGCTTATTTTCTTTAAAAATTAGCCCTTCATGATAATCAATGCATATGTAACTAGTTTCATCACGTTGTTCGTCATCGATCCTTATGCCATTTCTAAAAGGAGGTAACTCGTCAAATTGATTGTATTTGTCCTCGTCCACTACATTTTCTACTCTGACAATTCTTCTTTTTCATGAAGAACTACATGACGCTTCTTATTTGCGGATCGGTTACGTAAAACTTGAACAATTTGGTTAGTGAGTACGAATGGTTCGTCTTTGTATCCGACACGTTGGAGGTCCAAAGTAGTGATACCGTACTTGTCAACCTCACCTGTGAGGGATGCACCCAACGACACCAAAATAAGGGACTCTTGAAAACCACGTAGTCGAGCTCCCAAATCTCTTCTATGAACCCATAGTATAAGTTTCTCAATCCATCGGTAGTGAGCGTATCTATGCGGACACCGCTGCTTTGGTTAGTGCTCTTTACATCCTGAGCCTGTGTATAGAATATGTACCTATTTATGTCATATCCTTGCCATGTCACAACTGTAAATGTTGGCCCTTTTGCCAACCATGTCAGCATCTCACTTGGCGAGCTCCTAGCGATTTGCTCCTTCAACCATTGGTTGAACCGACTATTGTGTTGCCTCATGATCCAAACATCCATCTGCTCTAGATTCTATTACTGAAGCACATCCTTGTGCTGGTTGACATAAGGCGTCACTTTAGTCATGTGTTGAAAGACAGTGAAATGGGCTTGAGCATACGCGTCCATATCTGGAGTGATTGCTTTCCTTTCGATAGTTCCAATACCGTTGATCCTCCCCTCATGATGAGATTGTGGCACACCTATCGGTTGAATCTAAGCCATATAATTGACATAAAACTCAATGACTTGTTCGCTTGCATAACCTTCGACGATGTCGCCTCTACCGAGATCGATTCCGTACACAGGACTTGAGAATTCCATGAACCTCTCAAATCGGTACATGCTACGTGAGAATCTGAGACCCACATATTTTATCTCCACACAATATGAACAATGAGATGGACCATTATATCAAAAAATGATGGAGGAAAATACATCTCAAGATGACATAGAGTCATCACCACCTCGTCCTGCAGAGCATCTAGTTCTTCGGGATCGATGACCTTATGAGCAATTGTATTAAATAAATAACATAGCCTCATGATTGTCTCTCGGACTTTAATCGGTAAAATATTTCTAATTGCAATAGGGAGCATCCGTGTCATCAATACATGAAAATCAAGAGACTTCATGCCATTTAACTTCAAATCTTGCATTGAAACAAGTTTCTTCATGTTGCCTTGAGTAACCGACATAACTTTGACACCATGTAAGCCCGGCACGCTTGCTTTCTCGGCCTTGGACAAAGTGTAACACGCAGGGGAAGGTATGTTCGTTCATTATCGATTTTGTCCGTGCTAACTTAAGCACGATGTCCATATCAACCAAGTCAAGGCGTGCGTTGACGTTGTCCTTTGTTTTATCACGAATGTTCTGTAAGAGACCAATAAGGTACTCCTAATAAGGTAAATCCCAAAATATTGATCTCTTCTTCCAGATATTCTTCTCATGAGCCCTCAATTTACGTCTCTTTCCGAGGACAACATCTAAATCCTTAACCATATTATAAACCTCTTTTTCGCTTAAATGCCTTGGAGCTGAACCATCCTCCTTCTCTCCGTCAAATTGTTTCTTCATCTTGCGATATGGGTGAGCCCTCCGAAGAAATCGGCGGTGACGCATGTACACGGTTTTGTGTGAGTGTTTCAGCCATACACCCTCAGTACCCTCTAAATAGTGAGTACAAGTTTTGGCACCTTTTGTACTCTATCCCGACAGGTTAGCAAGGACAGGATAATTATTTATGGTGCAGAACAATAAGGAGCACAAAGTGAAGTTCTCTCATTTGTATGCATCTGTAACAGCACAGCTATTTATTTCAAAATTTTGGATAAATTTGTTTTAAATATTAAAATTAAATTAATTTGGTTTAAAATAAAAATAAGAGTTTTGTTTGTGTGAAATTTTAATTTTGCTTGCCCTGATTTTCTGCTTTTAGAAAGCTGGATTTGAAAAGTAAAAACTTAAAAATATTATTAAATAAAATGATATTTTGATTTTCTATAAAAATCCTAATTAAAATTAATTATTTGGATTTGTTTGGCCTTTATTTGGTGTTCTGAGTTTTTCTAGAATTTTAAAATCAATTTTTAAAATAAAAAGTAGTTTAAGTATGAAAATTAAAATACCAACAGTAGTTGGAAATATTGTTTTACGTCCAAAATGTCTCCAGGAATTGTTTGAATTTTTCTGGAATTTTTGGATATAATTTCATATTTTCTGAGCTTTATTGAATTTTCTGGTGTTTTCTAAAAAATCTAGATCAAATTTAATTCTCTGCCGCCCGATCTAATATCGGTTGTCCATATTCACTTAACCCCTTCGCTCTCTATCCAACGGTCCCGATTTCCTCCTTGCCGCATCGCTCATCCGATCGTCCGCTCTTTTCTCTCTCTCTCTCTCTCACGATAAACTTGGGTCCCATTGTCGTGAATAAAATCATTTTCTTTACAAAATAATTCGGTCGGAAAATCAAAATCCTTGCTGACGTCATAAATTTCTTTTCCACAGAAAAATAATTCATCTGAAAGTCATTTCCCTTAATGACGTCATAATTTGACTTTTCAGTTCAAAAATAATTCCGGAAAATCGGTTTATTCTTTTTCTCTTTTTTCAAACTTCCAAGAGCCCATTCTTTTTCGTTTTAACTCCGATTGAGCCCATTCAAATTTCTAGATTCATCTAAAAATCTCTAATCTATCCATTTATATCCTATTTTCAAATTTGTGGAATGTTTGAATTTATTTGGATTAAAATAAAGCTTAATTAGAATTTTTATTTAATAAGATTAAATTAAACATTAATATTTGCTAAAAATATTTTATTTGAGTTCTTTGAGTCTCAAGGAATCTTCGGAATTTTTTTAGATTTTTTGGAATTTATTTGAGCTCAATTTTAAAATTTTCAAAAAAAAAGAAAGGAGAGAGAGAATGAAGAGTGCCTCATGACCTTTGTTCATCTTCTAGGCTCGCCATGGCTGTGAATTTTGAAACTTTGATTCCCATTGATTTTCTCAACCGTTTTTCGTGAAATCAAGTGCATTAACTTCCTCTCATCAAGAGCTTTCAATTCCCAACCGTTTCCCCTCTCATTTATGTGCATTTACACGAAATTAAAACAATGCTCTAAATGACACCGTTAATTTATCTCTCTCTCCCGTCCACCTCCACCCCTATAAAAGGGAGCACCGGATACCCCTTCTCATACTCACCCAACCCCCGAAATCTCAAGCCTCTCTTCCTTCCTCCTCTCCACAATCTCTATTTTTCTTTTGTGAACCGAAAAGTGTTCCTCGCCCTTTGCGACACCCACGGTGGAGTTCGCCACTTTTGACCACACCATCGGCTTTGCCTTCTCGTTTCACGCGGTGCTTCCTTCGCCTTCGCCGGAGCATCACTGGAGCATCGCCGGACCACCGTGGCCTAGTCTTCAAGAAATTTATCTATCATTTTTATTTAATTTTTCGTGGAACCAATTGTCAGAAATTGAACTTTCCGTGAAAATGGTTGTTTTTGACTCCCGAGGTCGATTCGTCGTCTCTATTGAGTTTTAGCCTGTGCCATAATTTTTCTTAGACTTGCCTCGCTACGTTCTACGCCGTGCTCACTTCCTTTTCCCCAAAAAGCCTCCACAAATTTTTGCCTCCGACACCTCGCCATGGCCGCCAATGGCATCTTGTGTCCCCATCTGTCCGTTGGTGTTTTCCCCAATCCGTTCACGTCATATCGTGCCAAACCATCCCAGGTAGCTACCTTTCAAATGGTTTTGGATTCGCTTCACCGAGCTCCAAGATATCAAGTTTTTTCTTTTTCTCTACCGTCGTCGTTCAAACGCCGATTGTATCGTCTCCGATGAAGTTTCAGCTTAGCCAATAATTTTTCTAGCTCCATCATACCATGTTCTACCCCGTGCTCTCCTTACATCTCCATGTTCTATACCCGGTGCTAACTCTCCAACCTGCCGTTGTCGCAACCACGCCGTCACTGCCGTTTTTCCCTCACCGCCAGTGATTGCCGCCGTTCCTCGACACCGTACCCACGTCACCACCTTTGCCTTGTCGTCGAGGTTCCATTTTTACTGTTCGCCGCCACCTCGCAACCAACTGACACTATACTGCTCAAAAAGTAATTGTCGGATTTTGTTATCATTTTATGTGATATCTAAAACTTCCAGATGTTCGTTCTCCCTCATTCGAACTCCGAATCCGTTGATTCTTTTTCCTAAATTCATCTAAAATCTTAACCTTTCTTCCAGTATATATTTTATATTTTTGTGATTTTATTTGTATTTATTTGTTCGTTTGTATTTATCGTTCCGCGCGTAGAACCCGACGTCACCGAAGAATTTTCCGACCCACAGAAAGAAAGTCAAGATATCGCACACGAAGGCAAGTCTCTTTTGAACATTTTGAACCAATGTTTGTGAAATGTTTTGATTAATTTAAATTTAATGCATTGCTATGTTATATAAAATGATAATTTATGTTGTAAGGATAGTAGTTAAACTGATAATTGTTACGCCCTCATTTGGCATTGATAACCATGTAACTTTGACACCCTATGATTCTTTTGACTCAGTATTGAGATTATTAATTCTTTGCTAAATATTAGAACGGTAGTAAAATGCTTAGTCATGCTAAATAACTTTGGTAACCTTGGAATGAGAATTTATATTTCATTGATCTAGACTTTTGTTCAAAAATTAGTGGCGAATGTTGTTGCCACTGTTCCTTCAAAAATAAATAAAATGAGAAAATTGTTTTCGACCAGGGCGGATGGTTGGTTTGGATTGGTGCGGTTAGCATGAGAACTTGTAAAGAGTATGTTCTGCCCTAGTCAATTAAGGACCGACACTTATGTTTGTCCAGACTGAGCACTACCATACAACCACATGTCTATATGGGTACGACCTAGCTGACTAACTTACAATAGTCTAGTTTAGGTACCACCAGTGCAAAGTGGGTGCCAGGGATTTACTGGTTATTCACAGTGAGGGACAGGGATTTACTTTACTCATACGGTGCAAGAGGGGCTTCTATCAGGGTGGATTTAACCCTTCAGCGGTGAAACCTCAGCGGGTGGTGACTAGCTAGACTAGAGTAAGGTAAAGGCTTTGTGATAAATTATCTGGGTCTCATGCCTAAGGAAGCATGTTGGTGTTAAGATGACTTATCTCTTGTGGGTAAAGTGTACAACCTCTGCAGTGTAAAACTATTCGAATAGCCGTGCCTACGGTCAAGAGCTGCAAGGAATGCATTCACATGGTAGCTCATTGGTTTTGGTTTTAAAATAAAAGTTTTAGAAACCGGGAGTGGTTGGAACTCCCGGAGTTGTCCTGGCGGATGTAGCCAGTGTGGGTGGATGTAACCCGTTGTCTTGAATCCTAGCGGATGTAGCCAGTTTGGGTGGATATAACCCGTTGTCTTGAATCCTGGCGGTTGGAGCCAGTGTGGGTGGATATAACCCGTTTCCTTGAACCTTGGCAGATAGAGCCAGTGATCTAGTGTTGGTGGTTGTAACCTTCACTATACCATTTGTTAGTTTCATTAAAACAGTTACATTATTTAAACCGATGCTTTCAAAATATTTAATGGTATTTGAAATAAAATATTGTTTTATGCAAAAGAACCATATAACCCTCCTTTGTTAAGCCTTGCATCTATTGCATTTTCCCAAGACTTGCGGAGTACTTTATGTACTCACATGCTACACTTAAAACAAAATCTCAGAGGAATACGAAGCTCAGGAAGGAGACTACGACTACCTCGCGTGTGGTTTCGACGAAGGCTTTCCGAAGTACTAGGTTGCGTTTCCCTAGTCAGCTGCCTGTGGCGTATTGATGGGTCTTCATCCGAGTTTATTTTGCTTCCGCTGTGTTTTGTGTGTGTGAGGTCTTCAAACCTCATTTGTAATAAAGAGGCATTTTGGTCTGTACTCTCTATTATTGTAATAAAGCGTTGTTGGTTATGTAATCATCATCATTTAACTGTGTGCACTAGCTTTGATCGGGACTAGTCTTGTAATACGAGAGGTCCAGATTCGTAAACCGGGTCCCGAGCAGAGATGGTATCGAGCCAATTTGATGTAGGACGTGACCTAGTTAGAATGGTCGTTAGTAGAAGAGTTTCAAAATTTATTTTATAAAATACAAATTTAATAATGTGCTATCCTCATCTTTTCTCTTCTTTTTGTTCTTACCTTCGTCATGATATTCTTCCTTCTCTATCTGCTTATTCACCTTTTTGGAAAGGTAATTAGATCCTCTTTCCTCTGTAATTTCTATAGATGGCTCAATAAGGTTGCACTTGGAGAAGCGCATCATCGCGAAGGAGCGAGGATTAGTTCTTTAGTTGTAGTACCCAAGTAAAGTCCTACGATTTTAGAACGATTATATATTACTTGTTTGTGTGCTAGATGCACTGTACCAAGTCTTTGTATACTTGTAGTACAATCATCCTTTAAAACTATTTTAATTTCAAGCTAAGTTTTGTCCAAGTTGTTGTTTAGTCGTTCCCCTGATCTCTTATCTATGCTACTTCCCTCTTACCTTGTGCTAACCCAGTTACCACAACAGTGCAAGCTGCAATTCTTTCACTGTAATCCAAGTTTGGAGAATTTTTGGAGACCAAGAGTATAAGGAAGACAACAAACGTATGGAAAGTACTCTTGTCGGGAAAGCTACCTTAATCAGTAGATGTTAAGTTAGGTAATTTGGAGAATTATTGCTAGCGTGATATAGGTGGATGTAGAATTGGCAAGATTGGATAATATTCGAGAGGATTGAGATAAAAAGGTATATTTGTGGATACCAACTGATTATAAATAAATCTAAAGAGTGTCATCTTTGTGGATTGACTAGAGAATAAATACAAAGTTAAACTTGGAGGAGCTAATTAGATCATGGAAAAAGTTTAAACTTTGCCTTGGATTTATTATCTAGGATTGAAAGGAGCGATTGGATGTAAAACAAGATTTTTGTTGAAGGGATTATTTGTGATCGTTGGAGAATTTGTATTAAGAGATTGATTCAATAAAGGAAGAGATTAAAAGATTAAGAAGTTGAATTATCATAAACAATTCATGGTATCAATTTTAGATGATTTGGTTGAATCATGAAGATTGGATGAATTTTGTGGAGTTAAATGATTATCAGAGTTTGGTGGACCTATTGATGATGAGTGGATACTAGTGGAATTCTAGAAGATAATACACTTACATATCTTGGTGGATTAATTTTATCATTGCAAAGTGGATTTTGTTATGTCAATTAGAATTTGGTGGATTTAATAGATCATTGCTAGATAATTGGATTTTAACTAATGGGATTAACTAGATCATTTAAGGATGTTCAAATGGATAATCTGGAGGATTTAAATTAATTATGGGAGATAGATTGTTCGATAATAATTAATTGAGGTACTCGAATTTATTCAAATTTGGTGGAATCGTAATGATGATTATGAAGAGATTGATGTTGGTGGTTAATGAATATTAAATTATTGCTTAGATGATCTTAAAATTGATTGGTGATTACTAAAAGGTTGGATTATTTGATCAGAGTTGTGGATCGGTTGGATTAGATAATGATCATAAAGCAATTGGTGGACATCATAAATTACAATGTTATTGGATTCTTGTTAGAAAAATTCTATCGTTTGTCGTCCATTCAAATTAGAGTAAAGAATAAAAGTTTATGGGATTATTTATTGAAATCATTGTGAAATCAATAAGGTGCATTTGTGGTATATGATATTGGAATCAAGCAATTTTGAAAAGTTGAAGATAATTATGTCTTTCTCGGAAGAACCCTTGTGGAAGTTAAGCCCTTTTGGTGGAATTCTGAATTAATCGATAGGATAAGGGCAATTGAAGTTAACCAGAGCTTGCAGCCGACTAAAGATGTACCACTCCGATTTGTTGTTGTCTTCCGTATTTCTCAATTAAAGGAATACTTCATAGTACCGAAGAACAAGTTATAATCATGAAGGAAGCTGAACATGATACAAGAAGTAAGACCATCAAATTTTATAAGTGCAGAGGAGCAACCAAACAGAAGCAACTTGGAGCGTGAGGAAGATCTAAGAGCCAAGTTCCATAGTCTTTCTTTTTCCTAGTCCGTCCGAATCTCGGGGACGAGATTCTTTCTAAGGGGGGTAGTTTGTAACAGCCCAGCTGTTTATTTTAAAATTTTAGATAATTTTTTTAAATATTAATATTAAATTAATTTGGTTTAAAATAAAAATAAGAGTTTTGTTTGTGTGAAATTTCAATTTTGTTTGCCCTGATTTTCTGCTTTTAGAAAGCTGGATTTGAAAAGTAATTTAAAGTAAAAACTTAAAAATATTATTAAATAAAATGATATTTTGATTTTCTATAAAAATCCTAATTAAAATTAATTATTTGGATTTGTTTGGCCTTTATTTGGTGTTCTGAGTTTTTCTAGAGTTTTAAAATCTATTTTTAAAATAAAAAGTATTTTAAGTATGAAAATTAAAATAGAACAGTAGTTGGAAATATTTTTATTAAGTCCAAAATGTCTCCAGGAAGTTGTTTGAATTTTCCTGGAATTTTTGGATATAATTTCATATTTTTCTGAGCTTTATTGAATTTTCTGGTGTTTTCTAAAAAAAATATAAATCAAATTTAATCCTCCGCCGCCCGATCTAATCTCGTGCGTCTATATTCACTTAACCCCATCGCTCTCTATCCGACGGTCCCGATTTCCTCCTTGCGTCGCATCGCTCATCCGACCGTCCGCTCTTTTCTCCCTCTCTTCTCTCTCGCTGATAAACCCGGTCCCACCTGTCAGTGAATAAAATCATTTTCCTTTACAAAAATAATTCGGTCAGAAAATCAAAATCCTTGCTGACGTCATAAATTTCTTTTCCACAGAAAAATAATTCATCTGAAAATCATTTCCCTTGATGACGTCATAATTTGAGTTTTCAGTTCAAAAATAATTCCAGAAAATCGGTTTATTCTTTTTCTCTCTTTTCAAACTTCCGAGAGCCCGTTCTTTTTCGTTTTAACTCCGATTGAGCCCATTCAAATTTATAAATTCATCTAAAAATCTAATATATCCATTTATATCCTATTTTAAAATTTGTGGAATTTGTAAATTTATTTGGATTAAACTAAAGCTTAATTAGAATTTGTAAATTCACCTCGACGCGTTCTACGCCATGCTTCTATCGCCATCACTCGAAGACTCCCCGAGTCCTCGACGACCTGGTCGAGCCAGACGCTGAAACCGTGCCATCGCGCGTACACCACTTTTTTCGTAAGCGCTTTGATTTTTGTTCGCGTCATATTGTGTCCTAGTATCGAAGAAATTTATCTATCATTTTTATTTAATTTTTCGTGGAACCAATTGTCAGAAATTGAACTTTCCGCGAAAATGGTCGTTTTGACTCTCGACGTCGATTAAATCGTCTCTTGAGTTTTAGCCTGTCGTAATTTTCTTAGACTTGCCTCATTGCGTTCTCGTAGTGCTCACTTCCTTTTCCCCAAAAAGCCTCCACAAATTTTTGCCTCCGACACCTCGCCATGGCCGCCAATGACATCTCGTGTCCCCATATGTCCGGTGGTGTTTTCCTAATCCGTTCGCGTCATATCGTGCCAAACCATCCCAGGTAGCTACCTTTCAAATTGTTTTGGATTCGCTTCACCGAGCACCAATGTATCAAGTTTTTCCTTTTTCTATCATCGATCGTTCAAACGTCGATTGTATCATTCGATGAAGTTTCGACTTAGCCAATAATTTTCCTAGCTTCATCATACCATGTTCTACCCCGTGCTCTCCCTACATCTCCATGTTCTATACCCGGTGCTAACTCTCCAACCTGCCGTTATCGCAACCACGCCGTCACTGCCGTTTTTCCCTCACCGCCAGTGATTGCCGCCGTTCCTCGACGCCGTACCCACGTCACCACCTTCGCCTTGTCGTCGAGGTTCCATTTTGACCGTTCGCCGCCACCTCGCAACCAACCGACACTATACTGCTCAAAAAGTAATTCTCGGATTTTGTTATCATTTTATGTGATATCTAAAACTTCCAGATATTCGTTCTCCCTCATTCGAACTCCGAATCTGTTGATTATTTTTCCTAAATTCATCTAAAATCTTAACCTTTCTTCCAGTATATATTTTATATTTTTGTGATTTTATTTGTATTTATTTGTTCGTTTGTATTTATCGTTCCGCGCGTAGAACCCGACATCGCCGAAGAATTTTCTGACCCTCTGCAAGAAAGTCAAGATATCGCACACGAAGGCAAGTCTCCTTTGAACGTTTTGAACCTATGTTTGTGAAATGTTTTGATTATTTTAAATTTAATGCATTGCTATATTATATAAATTGATAATTTATGTTGTAAGGATAGTAGTTAAACCGATAATTGTTACGCCCTCATTTGACATTGATAACCATGTACCTTTGACACCCTAGGATTCTTTTGACTCAGTATTGAGATTATTAATTCTTTGCTAAATATTAGAACGGTAGTAAAATGCTTAGTCATGCTAAATAACTTTGGTAACCTTGGAATGAGAAATTATATTTCATTGATTTAGACTTTTGTTCAAAAATTAGTGGCGAATGTTGTTGCCACTGTTCCTTCAAAAATAAATAAAATGAGAAAATTATTTTCGACCAGGGCGGATGGTTGGTTTGGATTGGTGCGGTTAGCACGAGAACTTGTAAAGAGTACGTTCCACCCTAGTCAATTAAGGACCGACGCTTATGTTTGTCCAGACTGAGCACTACCGTACAACCACATAACCCTCCTTTGTTAAGCCTTGCATCTATTGCATTTTCCTAAGACTTGCGGAGTACTTTATGTACTCACATGCTACACTTAAAACAAAATCTCAGAGGAATACGAAGCTCAGGAAGGAGACTACGACTACCTCGCGTGTGGTTTCGACGAAGGCTTTCCGGAGTACTAGGTTGCGTTTCCCCAGTCAATTGCCTGTGGCGTATTGATGGATCTTCATCCTAGTTTATTTTGCTTCCGCTGTGTTTTGTGTGTGTGTGAGGTCTTCAAACCTCATTTGTAATAAAGATGCCTTTTTGTCTGTACTCTCTAATATTGTAATAAAGCGTTGTTGGTTATGTAATCATCACTGTTTGACTGTGTGCACTAGCTTTAATCTAGGACTAATGCTGTAATACACAGAGGGTCCGGATTCGGAAATCCGGGGTCCCGATAGCATCCCATACCTATACCCCTTTGTTCCACAGTATTTTTAGATCTTCCACCAACGGTGCTAGGTACACATCAATATGGCCCTTGGATAAGTATCGACAACGAAATATATTTTCGCTTCATACACAACCAAGGAGGAAGGTTATAGATGCAGAGAGCCACGGGCCAAGTGCAAGGTTGGCTGCTCATCCTACTGAAATGATTCATTCCATCTGTACTTAGTCCAAACCTTATATTCCTTGGTTCTGTACCGAAGTCTGCATAACTCCTATCGATGTTTCTCCACTGGGTGGAATCAGCTAGGTGTCTTAGTATTCCATCCTTCTTACACTCCTCCGAGTGCCAACGCAGCAGTTTCGCTTCCTTGGATTTGTGGAAAACCATTTCAAATGGGGAATTATAGGAAAATACCATGCCACCTTAGTAAGAGGTCCTTTCTTCATCTCTGTTCCCTCGCCGTCATCTGATTGATTGTTACGTTTGTATCGGGATGCGTTGTATACCAGACATACATGCATGTTTGCATACTCATTACTCTAGAGGATATAGTGGTTCGGACATGTATGCATTCTTTCTACTTTCATTCCCAATGGACAAAGAATCTTCTTGGATTTATACGTAGTTTTGGGAAACTCATTTCTTCCGGAAGCATGTCCGCTAAAAGACCTACCGGTAGTGTAACTCTTGTCGGACCAACCATTGCTTGCCTTCAATTTCAACAGTTCAAGTACACCGACAAGCTCGTGTACTTTAACTGCAAAGACATGAATAAATGTTTCTCCGAGTCCTCCATCAAGCCCGGAATATAACATACCCTCTCACCATAGTTCTCTTACGCATCGTGAAGCATCGATCCAGTTGTCATCGTGCAACCTACCCGAATCCGAACAACAATCGACATCATCCGGCGGCATATCATTCACTTCACCGGTGATATCATCCGGCGGCATATCATTGACTTCGCCATGATTGGTCCAACACGTATAACCCTTTTTGAAACCCCTCCGAATCAAATGTGCTTCAATCTGCTCTCGGTTCTTAAACATCTTTAAATCCTCGCAATCAGTGCATGGACAATACATATATTCCACCCCTTATTCAACATATCCTCGTCGTGACTCTTGTAAAAATAGGCACGCTATTAATGTACTCTTCACTCACACGGTTCATGACATACATCCAAACTTTGGTCCTACGTTATGCATATAAAGAACAACTTAGTATTAAAAATTAAATTAATTAATTATTACTATATATACCACATGCATTGAGGTTTTGCTAGCTTAATTCATATTATAAACACAACAACTATTTCCCTAGTGATCGACGAACCACTTATAACCAACAATTTTGTCAAATTTGACCTCCCACATGACGGGAACTGATCATGTATGGTCAAGTAGATGCAAACCATCTTCAATAACACTCACCAACGCTTAGATCTAAATTGTAATGCAAAGAAAAAATAAATTTCATTACTAACCATATCTAGGGTAATTAGGAACGTATGAATCTTTAAAACTCTCCTGCCTCCTTTCACTAAATTAACTGGCCTGAACGCCTTGCCTCCTCCAGGTGCAGCACCGGCTAGATCCGGATCGAAATGAAGATAGATGTAGTTTTGATCCGGTGCCGATACGCTGATGTATCTAGATTCGAGGCGATTATCACGATTTTTTTTTTAAAAATGTTCGTGATATTCGAGATCACGAGCGGTTCATCGGTAAGAACCGCTCGTGATACTTGTTTTTCCGACACTAACAACACGATCGGTTTTCAAATTAAAACCGTGCGTAATAGTGTACGTCATACACAGTTTTATCAAACTGTTTGTGATTTGACGTCTACTAATAGTATTTTTATAGTAGTGGCCCTGTCCTACAGTGGATTGGGTTGTGAACGGATTTTAGTCCGGGATGTCAAAATTACGATCGTATGCACACTGAACAAAAGAAATGGACTTGTATCGCAAAAGATGAGTACAATCTTAAATGGACTTGTATTACAAAACATGAGTACAATCTTTTGTCTTTTCTGTTCAGTTGCACAAATATTTACATATGCACATGTTGTACGTCCATGAATCTTTGGATAATTTCCCGTAATCCAGCCGCGTTTTAGCTATGGATCTCTTTTTTTGCATGACACTAAAGTAACATTAGTCAAGTAAAGAGAGAAGATGGAGCCGAGTTGCCATCGGAGCCCGTCGTTGGTCGCCGGCAGTTGCCAGTTCGGTTCGACGGTGGCTGCGGTTTTCATTGCAGTCAGGGCTGGATTGGTGGGCTGTGGGTAATTGGGCTTGCCACAGCAGTTGCTAGTTTTTTTATATAATCAGCTGTGCAGCAAGCGTTACGTCTTATGCACTAGAGTTTTGTACCATCCGGCCACCATATCTACTTCACGGCGACGTACGCAGGAGCGCCGTTCCACACGGCAGACACAACACCGTACAAGTACCGCTTCTTCTTAAATACGTACCTGTAACTATATATACCCATACCACCCAGTTCCCTTTCGCCAAACCAAAGCAACTTACACAACAGTAGTAGCAAGCAATTCACAGTGCCTGATAGAGCATGGGCATCTCCAAGGCTCTGCTCCTTGCCATCATCGGCAGCATCTGCTTCTGCAGTGCTGTCGTAGCAGCTCGCGAGCTGAGTGATGACTCGGCTATGGTGGTGCGGCACGAGATGTGGATGGCGCAGTACTGCCGCGTGTACAAGGCCGCCGCCGAAAAGGCACGGCGGTTCGAGGTATTCAAGGCCAACGTCGCGTTCATCGAGTCGTTTAACGCCAGGAACCGCAAGTTCTGGCTCGGCGTCAACCAGTTCGCCGACCTCACCAACGAGGAGTTCAGAGCAAGCAAGACTAACAAGGGGTTCAATCCTAACATGGCGAGGGTTCCTACCGGATTCAGGTACGAAAATATGAGCCTTGATGCGCTTCCGGCAACCGTGGACTGGAGGACGAAGGGTGCGGTCACTCCCATCAAGGATCAAGGCCAATGTGGTGAGTACATTTAGGACACTGCATGTGTCAAATCTTGGTAATGAGACAATGGTGTGTCATGACATCTATCAAAACATCGTAATTGCAGTGCTGCTGGGCATTTTCTCTGTGGCAGCCATGGAGGGCATCGTCAAGTCGAGCACCGCAAGCTTATCTCACCTTGTCGGAGCAAGAGTTAGTGGACTGGACGTCCATGGTGAGGACCAGGGCTGCGAGGGCGGGCTCATGGACGACGCCTTCAAGTTCGTCATCAAGAACAGCGGCCTCACCACCGAGTCTAGCTACCCATACACGGCACAAGACGGCAAGTGCAAGGGTGGATCCAATAGCGCCGCGACCATCAAGGGCTACGAGGATGTGCCGGCCAATAACGAGGGCGCCCTCATGAAGGCGGTGGCAAACCAACCCGTGTCGGTGGCGTGGACGGAGGCGACATGACGCCCAATTCTACTCGCGGCGTGATGACCGCCTCTGCTGACCGACGGACCATGGGATTGCAGCCATTGGTTATGGAAAGACTAGTGATGGCACAAAGTATTGGCTGATGAAGAATTCGTGGGGCACGACGTGGGGTGAGAACGGATACTTGAGAATGGAGAAGGACATTTCTGACAAGAAGGGCATGTGTGGCCTTGCCATGGAGCCTTCCTACCCCACTGAGTAGTACCACTTATTCATACACATACACAAAGATTGAATAAATGCATTCCTCTTGTTCGGTATAGTTCGTATGTAAATTGTGTTACAAAATATATGTTATGTATATGCACTTTTATACTCGTGAATGCCATGTAAATATGCTTGATATGAAACAATGGATTAAGAGTTCGTCTTGGTTATTTGGCTCTTGCTTTAGCATTTCTATGATGTTTGACAATGTTGCAAGTAAATCGGAGAAGATACCGTCGTAGATGTTGTTGCCTCCTGAGTTAGATGTCATAGAAGGACTATATAGCCAATAGGTCCATCCCATGTACTAGTTTGGAAGTCAATTATTCAGATAAATCAAATATTCTTGATTCTAGGGTTTGAGCTCCAACATCCTCACTTGAATAGGAAGTTTCAATCTATTGTTGTTGTTACTTTGTTCTTGTGATTTCCTTGTGAATTACAGGAGAACGTCTACTTCTTTTCATGGCAAGTAGATAAGAACCAACTTGTATTGTTGGGTGAATTCAAGTGTTATATGTTTCGGTTAACCATATCTAGGGGTGCAATCGGAGCGGATACAGTTGGTAATTGCTCATCCTGTATCCTATACCATATTTTTTCTCGGAGTTGGAGTTGGACAAGGATAGTGCCAGATACGAATACGAACACGGATAGTATCGGTCATGAATATATAACGAATACGGAACGGATTCGATACGGTAACTATATTTCGTTGGATAACATGCGAAAACACATATCCTAAATAATTAAATATAGATCATGTATATCAAGATAAAATAATTAAATATAATATAGAAATATCATGCATTTGAAAGGGGAGTACAGAGAGCAACTTGTATATATACTAACAATAATGAATAGAATAGTCATCTAGAACCACTTCTTGATGAGTATTACTATGGCATCCCAAAATTCTGGATTTTGTATTTATTTATTTATTTATTTATTTATTTGGTTTAAATGGATTTTCTCTAGAAACTAATTTCCTTTTTCTTAAATCCTTTATTTAAAGCCTAGAGAGCAAGTTATTAATTTAGTTGAGTAATTGTGCCTAAAACAAGTCAAACTTATTTTATTGAGGTTCCTTACTTTTTATGAATTTATGGGAATTTTTTGGGATTTATTTGGAGTTTCCTACTATTTACTAGCTTGTATTTTAATTTATGGGCTTTTCTGAAAATCAAAACCCAAAATAAAATTTGAAATCCTTTGCCAATTCGGGTATTACCAAATAACTAGCACCGGGTATTACCAATTATATATCCGGATATTCTTCTATCCGTCGGAAACTACTCTCCCGATTTCGACAATCACTATCCGATTCCAATACCGTATCCGGTAATACCATCCGGTTACGGACTATTTTTCTGAAATACCACCCGAACTGACTCGGTTGATCGGTCGGTAGGAAAATATCCAAACTAATTGCACCCCTAACCATACCGTTGTTGGCGGCACCACTGTTCATCTGGTTTCACGGATTCTCGAAAGCAAACCGCACCTTATCATTATCCTTGATCCTACCCCGCAAAGATAGGGAACAACCGTATCATCTTGGTATCAAAGCCGATGGTTGATATGGTTGGATTACTTATTTCTAGTTTAGATTGTTTTACTTGTTGTTCTTTATTCCTAGAACCCTAAAACAGAATATTGCAACACAAAAAATCCAAACCCTAGTTTTCAATATGCCATTCTTGTGAGTTTAGTTAGTTTTTAACCCATTAGAAACTTTGTTTAGTTGCTTTTTTTTTCTCCAATTGCTTATCTTAATCTTTTTTCTATCGTAAACTTGAAAAATCCCAAAAGCAAATTCTGTTCTTGAATCAATTTTCGTCGAATCTGAGTTCTACACAGTTCAGTAAATCGGTCGTAACTTTCGCATCCGAAGTCTGATTTAGGTTTTCTGTGATTCATTGGAAACCTTACAATGAGACCTATCTATTTGTATAGAATCTTTTTGTATAGTGGTTTTAGTCGTGTACAAATGCAGCTTTGTTTTAGGTGTTTCGACCCAACAAGTTTCAAGACTCACGATTCAAATTTGAATCGATTCTAAACCCAAGTTCATCACATGATTTGAATCGTTTGAGTGCTGGATGAAGTCAAGTTTGATGCTATAAATTATAATCCTATCTATCTTTTTGAGTAATTCTCTAGTAATTCTTGCTAGTTGATCACTCTATGACGTCTATTAACCATGGCAGGAGCGTACAATATGGATCTTCCTTTCTATGAAAGCACCGATCTGAGGGAGTACATCCAATGGGAGAAGAAGCTGGATACCAAATTCAAGCACCATAAATTCATTTCTTCATGAGCCATCGTGGAATTTAAGGATTATGCAAAATATTGTTGGGCACAATTTGCAATAAGGCACCGTGTTAGAACTTTGGAGGTTTGAAAAGCTTATCACGGAAGAATTTGTACCATCCGATTGGTACAAACCAAAATCTGAAATCAAGTTCACTCTTGGGAGGAGTCTTGGGAAGAAGGTGATATCATGTGCCGAAATTTTCAGTACCGGATTCTCGAATCTGAATCCTCTATGTATTACCGCACTAGTCCCAGATTTGAATCTGTTTACTCAAATTTACTCAAATTTCGAATCCGATTCTAAACCCAAGGTCATCACGGATTTGAATCTGTTGGAGTGCTGGATGGAAGTAAAGTTTGATGCTAGAAATTCTAAGCCTAGGTATCTTTTTGAGTAATTCTCTAGTAATTATTGCTAGTTGATCACTCTAGTTCTTGCTGAAATTTTGGGCGTGTTGTTCCTCATGTGTCTCTTCTGGGCTTCATATGCTTCTTCCTCGACTTTTGCAGTTGGAGGATCAGCCGCTGAGTTCTCGAATGCCGTGAATATTGTCCTTGCCCTTTGCACTTCCTCCTCTAGCCTGGGCAAATCATTAGCACGATCCATAATCTCATAGAGGATTCCGTGATAACCTTCCTCAGAATCGGTCGTTTCTGCTTGATCGGCAATGTTACCCATGTGTCTCTCCACTACCGCGAGAGCTTCTTCTGCTTTGTGCACATTGCAGAGAAGAACGAGGTCGAGGCGGCTTCCTTTGTCGAGCGGCAATGAGACACCTCCGCTGACGGTGGATGATGAGATCCATGCTATTTGCGGTCGCCGCTAGCCATTTTCTACTATGGCGACCATGGAGGGCATCGTCAAGTCGAGCACCGCAAGCTTATCTCACCTGCTTGCAAGAATTAGTGGGTCATGACGTCCATGGTGAGGACCAGGTGGGAGGCGGGCTCATGGATGACGCCTTCAAGTTCGTCATCAAGAACAGCGGCCTTACCGCCGAGTCTAGCTACCCATACACGGCACAAGATGGCATGTACATGTATACATTTAATTCACATCTCAATTCATTTCACAAGCATAAAATATCTATTTTGCAAATCAATTAATTAAAATAAAATAAAAAATCCATTAACATGTACACAAATACAATCAATGTCAATCTTATCCCAAACAAAAAATCATTGTACGTTGTGGGACTCTCCATCTGATTTTATGACTCCAGACACAAAAAAGTACGCGCACTCTCCTCGAATTTGTGCAAGGTCAGTTATAATGCGGTTGTAGGATGGGCGCAACTGTCGATAGGAATATCAATGTGCGTACATATATAACCTGTTAAGTATGAAATAATTGTGGGAAGATTGACAAACCTTAGGATTGGTGATCTTTGAGGAATCGAGTAGTAGTTTCATATGGTGGCAACGTATAATCCACACATGTTGCCAGGCTGCTACTGGTGGCACTGCAAAAAATAGAATGTGTTAATTCAAGAGACATTTCTACCAAGTGTTGTATAGGATTAATTAATGTGTACTAGCGAATACCCGAAAATTTCGAACATGTTGCAAGGGCTTGGCCCCTTTCGTCGAGCCATGTGTCTTTGCAACGTACGTGGCAAATGACCTTCATGATTTGAAAAAGTTAGCTTAGTCATTCGGAAGGAACAAAAGAGTGCAATATAGTTATGTATGGAGAAAATGTACTTATCTATCGAGTAATTGGCCGATATCGGTATTACATGAACGGAGAATGTGATTGTACACACTTAGAACGTCCAGCATCGAACGAGTGAGGCGTCGAGAGCGTTGAGCGCGAAAAGATCAAATAAATTCTTAAAGGTCAACGCGAAGACACAATCATAAACTTCGTCTTTGTAAATAATCCATCCCGAATTTGACAATGATACGGCGTCGTTCTCCACGTGGCTTATTGGCCCGTTCCATATTCCATGCGTGTAATCTCTGGCAACTAAGTCATAGGGTTATGAGGAGCTTTTTCGGGTCGATCATCGGCTCACCTAGCATGAATTTGCGGGCCAATGGTAGGTACGTGATATCATCATCGGTCTTCTTTGATTTGCCCTTGCTGCCTCGGCTATAGGTCGACTTCATGGTAGTCGACTGTAAAGGTGGCACCGGTGCAAGTTGCTTCACCGGGAATAGCACCCGTGGACATGGCACCGATGCAGGTAGCAGTAGTGGAGATGGCACCAGTGCATGTAGCTCTGGTTTGGACTGCCCTTGTGGACCTGCCACCAGTGAAGAAGCCTCCAAGCAGATGTCTCTTTTAGGACACTGGATGAATGTTTCAATGGTTTGCCCTAGAGTCATGAGCTCGTCGTTGGGGGGCTTCGGTAGTGGGACGACCTCGAAATTGACATGCACACCATCCACATGAACTTTTCTAAAGCCTGGTGCTAAAGATGTACGGTGCACCATGGCCCTGTAAGCAGACGGATATGCCTGGCCCCAAGCAGCGCACAAGGGAACGTAGACATATCTCACTTGGAGCTTGCACTTCGTAGGCTCCTACATAACGATACAAAATTAGCTACTCTAATAGGCCTATCAACGGATCAAGCATTCTAGAGATAATAATTGTTACCAGGATGTCGTCCACAGGAAATGTTGCCTCACTTTTCATCATAGGATTGGACGCGCAACTACCCCAACGGTTGTGGGGTGGCTAGCACAGGAGCGGCGGTGGCGGCCTGTTGATTTTTTGTATATCTTCGTATCTCATCTCTGACTTAATCAGCTAGCTCCTCTCTAAGAGATGCCTTGATCTCCTCTCGTAGCCGTACCTCACGCTCGGCTTTGGTTCTCTTCCTACTTCGATACAATTCGGAGTCATTTGAGAAACCATATTTCCAAGGAACATAAAACCCAAGGCCTCTCTTATGACTCGAGTGCTCCTTGTTTCCGGGGCATGAGAGTAATCTTTTCCCTAGTTGCCTGGAATGATCCATGGGAAGATTTTACACTTAGCGCTTCCTGCAAGAGCCCGACATGTCATTTCACTTCCTACGGTTGTGGAGTAATTACACGCCACGTAGTTCGATCGATATCTTACTGTGGTGGGACACTTCCTAGTCTGCAGGGTTTCAGAAGGAGATGTCCCCCGATGATGTGGTAGATGATCTCGCTCTAATCCAATTTCGAGCGCGCTCATCCTAGATAGTGGAAAATGGCGGGGCGGTGTCTCGCAGGATTGCCTGTTCGTCCTTCGTCCTCCACTGTAGGATTTTACCCGCATACCCAGCTGTCCCAAGTCTGTGGGGGTGTGTGTTTTTTTCATAGAGGGCCTTGTGCACCGCACTTGCACTTCTAAAATCTTGATCGTCTTCGTCGCTTTAAACTCTTCCCATTGTGGTTCTGGAATGGGTACTTATGTAAGGCGTTTGATCCTTCTCCATGTACTACTTGGTAAGCTCACTCTTGAAGTTCTTCCATGCTTTGCACGCCGCTAGCAAGACATGTCGTTGCATGGAGTCGTGGTGTTCTTCGGGATATCGAATGATGCAAAAATTTCATCGAACTCACGCCGAGTCTCATCACGGTCTTCAATGAATTGAATGTGATCTCAATTCGTTCTCATGCAACTATTCCAATCATTCTTCGAAATGTGCATGCTGCTCAACGAGGAAGGAGAGGGGTTTGATTTTGGATCCTTGGCGTTTTGATTTTGGAGCGACGCATCCAAATGATAATGTTGAAGAATGCGCGGATGACATGTTGGCCTTCTCATATATGAAAAGCGCAATGTAGCATATATATATATATATATATATATATATATATATATATATAGAAATATATCAATATGAATGTGACATGGAATTATATGAAAGTACATATATTCAAAAGTATATGTATTCATGAAACAACTATATATTCATAATAGTAAGATTTAATAGCAACATATACACAAACAACAACAACAAGTAAGATTTAACATATATTCATAAGTATACATATTCATGAAACAACTATTTAACAGTAGCATATACACCAACAACAACAAGTCAGAGGCATCACCTTGCGAGGCTCGGGGAAGGCAACGGGCTCGGGGAAGACGGCGGTCGGCGATGGGCTCAGGGAAGGCGGTCGGCGACGGGCTCGGGGGACGAAGGCGACGTCGGGCTCGATCGAGAGAGCGGCGACGTTATGTCTCTGTGCTCTGGTTGGTATAGCTATAACTGCAGTGTATACGCAAAACCCTAGCTTGAGGGTATATATAGGAAGGCCTATTATAGACGATTCTAGTTGAGAACCGTCGGTGATTATAATGATGTCACAGACGGTTCTAACTAGAACCGTCTGTGATAATAACGATATCACGGACGGTTCTAGTTTAGAACCGTCTGTGATAATTATATCATAGACGGTGCCCTTTCCTTCCCATACACTGGAGTTATTACCTACACCAACCAGCAGGCACTGTAATAAGACCTCACAGAGTGTATTTTTTTACAATAGCCCAATGAACATAGAGATACATATATATGACTCATTCTCAAAATTCACTTATACATCACACATTTTCACATATACATAAATGCAAATTCACAAATACATCACACACATGCATTGTTATATACATAAATGCAAATTCACAAATACATCACACACATGTATTGTTATATACATAAATGCAAATTCACATATACATCACGTACATGCATTGTTATATACATAAATGCAAATGCCCACATATATATCGCACATTCTCATTCCACTTGCTTATTTTCTTTAAAAATTAGCCCTTCATGATAATCAATGCATATGTAACTAGTTTCATCACGTTGTTCGTCATCGATCCTTATGCCATTTCTAAAAGGAGGTAACTCGTCAAATTGATTGTATTTATCCTCGTCCACTACATTTTCTACTCTGACAATTCTTCTTTTTCATGAAGAACTACATGACGCTTCTTATTTGCCGGATCGGTTACACAGAAAACTTGAACAATTTGGTTAGTGAGTACGAATGGTTCGTCTTTGTATCCGACACGTTGGAGGTCCAAAGTAGTGATACCGTACTTGTCAACCTTCACCTGTGAGAGATGCACCCAACGACACCAAAATAAGGGACTCTTGAAAACCACGTAGTCGAGCTCCCAAATCTCTTCTATGAACCCATAGTATAAGTTTCTCAATCCATCGGTAGTGAGCGCATCTATGCGGACACCGCTGCTTTGGTTAGTGCTCTTTACATCCTGAGCCTGTGTATAGAATATGTACCTATTTATGTCATATCCTTGCCATGTCTGGCTGTAAATGTTGGCCCTTTTGCCAACCATGTCAGCATCTCACTTGGCGAGCTCCTAGCGATTTGCTCCTTCAACCATTGGTTGAACCGACTATTGTGTTGCCTCATGATCCAAACATCCATCTGCTATAGATTCTGTTACTGAAGCACATCCTTGTGCTGGTCGACATAAGGCGTCACTTTAGTCATGTGTTGAAAGACAGTGAAATGGGCTTGAGCATACGCGTCCATATCCGGAGTGATTGCTTTCCTTCGATAGTTCCAATACCGTTGATCCTCCCCTCATGATGAGATTGTGGCACACCTATCGGTTGAATCTAAGCCATATAATTGACATAAAACTCAATGACTTGTTCGCTTGCATAACCTTCGACGATGCTGCCCTCCGGCCGAGATCGATTCCGTACACAGGACTTGAGAATTCCCATGAACCTCTCAAATCGGTACATGCTACGTAGGAATACGGACCCACATATTTTTATCTCCCACACAACATGAACAATGAGATGGACCATTATATCGAAAAATGATGGAGGGAAATACATCTCAAGATGACATAGAGTCATCACCACCTCGTCCTGCAGAGCATCTAGTTCTTCGGGATCGATGACCTTCTGAGCAATTGTATTAAATAAATAACATAGCCTCATGATTGTCTCTCGGACTTTAATCGGTAAAATATTTCTAATTGCAATAGGGAGCATCCGTGTCATCAATACATGAAAATCAAGAGACTTCATGCCATTTAACTTCAAATCTTGCATTGAAACAAGTTTCTTCATGTTGCCGGAGTAACCAGACGCAACTTTGACACCATGTAAGCACTGGCACAGTTCTGTTTTCTCGGCCTTGGACAAAGTGTAACACGCAGGGGGAAGGTATGTTCGTTCATTATCTGATTTTGTCCGTGCTAACTTAAGCCTGATGTCCATATCAACCAAGTCAAGCTGTGCGTTGACGTTGTCCTTTGTTTTATCACGAATGTTCTGTAAGAGACCAATAAGGTACTCCTAATAAGGTAAATCCCAAAATATTGATCTCTTCTTCCAGATGTTCTTCTCATGAGCCCTCAATTTACGTCTCTTTCCGAGGACAACATCTAAATCCTTAACCATATTATAAACCTCTTTTTCGCTTAAATGCCTTGGAGCTGAACCATCCTCCTTCTCTCCGTCAAATTGTTTCTTCATCTTGCGATATGAGTGAGCCCTCCGAAGAAACCGGCGGTGACGCATGTACACGGTTTTTGTGTGAGTGTTTCAGCCATACACCCTCGGTACCCTCTAAACAGTGAGTACAAGTTTTGGCACCTTTTGTACTCTATCCCGACAGGTTAGCAAGGACAGGATAATTATTTATGGTGCAGAACAATAAGGAGCACAAAGTGAAGTTCTCTCATTTGTATGCATCTCAGAATAAAGACAAATTGTTTATTTCAAAATTTTGGATAAATTTGTTTTAAATATTAAAATTAAATTAATTTGGTTTAAAATAAAATAAGAGTTTTGTTTGTGTGAAATTTTAATTTTGTTTGCCCCGATTTTTCGCTTTTAGAAAGTGGATTTGAAAAGTAAAACTTAAAATATTATTAAATAAAATGATATTTTGATTTTCTATAAAATCCTAATTAAAATTAATTATTTGGATTTGTTTGGCCTTTTTTGGTGTTCGAGTTTTCTAGAATTTTAAAATCTATTTTAAAATAAAAAGTAGTTTAAGTATGAAAATTAAAATACCAACAATAGTTGGAAATATTGTTTTATGTCCAAAATGTCTCCAGGAATTGTTTGAATTTTCCTGGAATTTTTGGATATAATTTCATATTTTTCTGAGCTTTATTGAATTTTCTGGTGTTTTCTAAAAAAATCTAAATCAAATTTAATCCTCCGCCGCCCGATCTAATATCGGTTGTCCATATTCACTTAACCCCTTCGCTCTCTATCCAACGGTCCCGATTTCCTCCTTGCGCCGCATCGCTCATCCGATCGTCCGCTCTTTTCTCCTCTCTCTCTCTCACGATAAACCCGGTCCCGGTGCCGTTGAATAAAATCATTTTCTTTACAAAATAATTCGATCAGAAAATCAAAATCCTTGCCGAAGTCATAAATTTCTTTTCCACAGAAAAATAATTCATCTGAAAGTCATTTCCCTTAATGACGTCACAATTTGACTTTTCAGTTCAAAAATAATTCCAGAAAATCGGTTTATTCTTTTTCTCTTTTTTCAAACTTTCGAGAGCCCATTCTTTTTCGTTTTAACTCCGATTGAGCCCATTCAAATTTCTAAATTCATCTAAAAATCTCTAATCTATCTATTTATATCCTATTTTCAAATTTGTGGAATGTTTGAATTTATTTGGATTAAACTAAACCTTAATTAGAATTTTTATTTAATAAGATTAAATTAAATATTAATATTTGCTAAAAATATTTTATTTGAGTTCTTTGAGTCTCAAGGAATCTTCGGAATTTTTTTTAGATTTTTGGAATTTGTTTGAGCTCAATTTTAAAATTTTCAAAAAAACAGAAAGGAGAGAGAATGAAGAGTGCCTCGCGGCACTGTTCATCTTCTAGGCTCGCCATGGCTGTGAATTTTGAAACTTTGATTCCCATTGATTTTCTCAACCGTTTTTCGTGAAATCAAGTGCATTAACTTCCTCTCATCAAGAGCTTTCAATTCCCAACCGTTTCCCCTCTCATTTATGTGCATTTACACGAAATTAAAACAATGCTCAAAATGACACCGTTAATTGATCTCTCTCTCCCGTCCACCTCCACCCCTATAAAAGGGAGCACCGGATGCCCCTTCTCATACTCACCCAACCCCCGAAATCTCAAGCCTCTCTTCCTTCCTCCTCTCCACAATCTCTATTTTTCTTTTGTGAACCGAGCAGTGTTCCTCGCCCTTTTGCGACACCTACAGTGGAGTTCCGCCACTTTTGACCACACCATCGGCTTTGCCTCCTCACGTTCTACGCGGTGCTTCCTTCGCCTTCGCCGGAGCATCAATGGAGCATCGCCGGACCACTGTGGCCTAGTCTTCAAGAAATTTATCTATCATCTTTGTTTAATTTTTCGTGGAACCAATTGTCAGAAATTGAACTTTCCGCGAAAATGGTTATTTTTGACTCCCGAGGTCGATCTGTCGTCTCTATTGAGTTTTAGCTTTGTGCCATAATTTTTCTTAGACTTGCCTCGCTGCGTTCTCTACGCCGTGCTCACTTCCTTTTCCCCAAAAGCCTCCACAAATTTTGCCTCCGACACTCGCCATGGCCGCCAATGGCATCTCGTGTCCCTATCTGTCCGTTGGTGTTTTCCCCAATCCGTTCACGTCATATCGTGCCAAACCATCCCAAGTAGCTACCTTTCAAATGGTTTTGGATTCGCTTCACCGAGCACCAAGTGTAATACCCCGGAAATTGTTTAATTAATTGTTTAATTAATAGAGAGAGGGACTTTTGTGAAATAATTAAATTTATAAGAGTTTTGAGGGTTTTATGAAAATTTAAGACAACCTGGGCTAGGCCTTGGCCGGTGGGTTTTTCTTGGCCCAAGAGGGAGGGAGGCCACCTCTTAAAACCCTAGGCAGCCCCCACCCTGCGCCCACCCCGCGCCCCACCCAGCAGCCGCCCGTGCTGCCCCGACGTCTTCTTCCCGTGCGCCGTCGTCGTCTTCATCGTCGTCGTCTCCTCCCGGTGCGCCGCCGCCGACGCTCGTCGCTGTACCGCGTGGATCCGGAGGAAGAGAGGAGGAGATCGCGGGCGTGTTCGCCGCCGTGTTCGCCGTGTTCGCCGTCGTGTCGCCAAGGGTAATCCTGGTAGTCTCTAGATTGGTTTTAATCAAGTTAGATTCGTCGGTTTTCTGGGCTGCTGGGACGGTAGTTGTTCTCGGCGGTTTTGATCTAGTTTCGTCGGGATTCAGGTCTGGACCCCTTCTAGACAGTTGTAGAGGGTTTAATTATCTTTCCAGAGTACAAGAACACGTGATTCGGATTTGTGTAGCGAAAGTTATGAATTTTCAAGTGTTACTGTTCTGCAGATCGGGTAGTTCTGGACAGAGTTTAGTAGATCGGTTTGTGCGACGGAAATAGTTGCGATTCAGGAGTCCTTAAAATTGAGAAAGTTGTAGATAAGTTTCTTAGCTTTCAATAGAGGTAAAGAAGTCCGGATTCGAATTTCTGGGCGAAAGTTATGCCTGTTTTAGTGCGCTGTCCAGAGAGTCCGACGTGAATTTGGATGCTTTAGAAAAGGGTTTGATCGGCTAGTTAATGGCAGAATCAGAGAGTCTCCCAAATAAGTTTTGTAGATAATTTAATTAGCTTTCTAGAGAGTTCAAGAACGCTTAATTTGGAGTTACGTACTGAAAGTTATGATTTTGGAAGTCGGCTGTCTGTGGTTGGGCAGATTTGGCCGAGGGAGTTGGGGATTTAATTGAGATAAATTGTTGGGTTAATTGGGGTTGCTGTTATTTTATATCTAGAAATCCGCTACTGTCATGTTGGTAATTATTAATTAAATATTCAGGAGGAGAGCGGATTCCGGGGGTTGTGCCTTCTACGTGTTCTTCATTTTCTCGCGGTTGAGGCAAGTATATTTGTGATGTGAAAATCTGTGTGTTTATGGATTTGTTGAATTATTTGGATGATGGTTGAATCATGACTGTTTAAATTGTGAGTATGAGTAAGTGATGAATTGAGAATGCTATTTATGTTCTGTTTACATTATGGCATTTATGAGATTGGTTGATGCGTAGTATGGTGAATGCTCGTTATCTTTTGATACATTCACATATATGCATCATATTGAGAATTGTTGAAGTCTTGATCATGTGGTGATCAAGCATCGAGGTCCCCACACTTGCGGAGTGTGGGCAATTGGTCCTTGTACCCGAGGGTACATGCATGGGTGTGCATTGACGGATGCACACCGCGTACTGGGTAAAATGCGAAAGAGATGAGAAAGAGGAGCTTTTGATCATAATGCATAGCATGAAATTCATATGTAACATGTTTAACTTGAGAGTTAATGTTCATGCTTACATTTTTTACAGTTATACTTGCTGAGTCATTGGACTCACTCTTCTCGTTGTTTTGTTGTTGTTGTTTGTTTATTTTAGGTACCTTCACGAGGTCAACATGCATGGGAATAAAGAGGATTAGTATTGTTGCACTTGCGAAATTTTCACCATGGAGAAGATAGAGAACTCTAATTATTATTTGTTGATTAGTTCAAGTGGTATTTGATTATGACCTTCGATTAAGATGTAATAATGGATTAGAACTTCTTCATATTGCTTCCGTGCTTTACTTAAGTTTTATAGATGTTTCGCTTAGTAGCCAAATTACTTTGCTTGCGGTTATTCATACCTTTTGATAATATTGTTAGAACTTCATTTTTATCAATAAACAAAGGAGGCTCTCACGAAATTTTATAGAATGCCTTAGCATAGTTTTATTATGTTGTTAGTTTGGTAGCATTTCGTGCCATTGTTTGGTGGGGTGTTACACCAAGATATCAAGTTTTTCTTTTCTCTACCGCCGCTGCTCAAACGTCGATTGTATCGTCTCCGATGAAGTTTCAGCTAGCCAATAATTTTCTAGCTCCATCATACCATGTTCTACCCGTGCTCTCCCTACATCTCCATGTTCTATACCGGTGCTAACTCTCCAACTCGCCGTTGTCGCAACCACGCCGCCATCGCCGTTTTCCTCACCGCCGATGATTGCCGCGTTCCTCGACGCCGCACCACGTCACCACCTTTGCCTTGTCGTCGAGGTTCCATTTTTTCTGTTCGCCGCCACCTCGCAACCAACCGACACTATACTGCTCAAAAAGTAATTGTCGGATTTTGTTATCATTTCATGTAATATCTAAAACTTCCAGATGTTCGTTCTCCCTCATTCGAACTCCGAATCCGTTGATTCTTTTTCCTAAATTCATCTAAACTCTTAACCTTTCTTCCAGTATATATTTTATATTTTTGTGATTTTATTTGTATTTATTTGTTCGTTTGTATTTATCGCCCGCGAGAACCCGACGTCACCAAGAATTTTCCGACCCACGTAAAGAAAGTCAAGATATCGCATTACGAAGGCAAGTCTCTTTTGAACATTTTGAACCTATGTTTGTGAAATGTTTTGATTAATTTAAATTTAATGCATGCTATGTTATATAAAATGATAATTTATGTTGTAAGGATAGTAGTTAAACTGATAATTGTTACGCCCTCATTTGGCATTGATAACCATGTAACTTTGACACCCTATGATTCTTTTGAGTCAGTATTGAGATTATTAATTCTTTGCTAAATATTAGAACGGTAGTAAAATGCTTAGTCATGCTAAATAACTTTGGTAACCTTGGAATGAGAATTTATATTTCATTGATCTAGACTTTTGTTCAAAAATTAGTGACGAATGTTGTTGCCACTGTTCCTTCAAAAATAAATAAAATGAGAAAATTGTTTTCGACCAGGGCGGATGGTTGGTTTGGATTGGTGCGGTTAGCACGAGAACTTGTAAAGAGTATGTTATGCCCTAGTCAATTAAGGACCGACACTTATGTTTGTCCAGACTGAGCACTACCATACAACCACATGTCTATATGGGTGCGACCTAGCTGACTAACTTACAATAGTCTAGTTTAGGTACCACCAGTGCAAAGTGGGTGCTGTGGATTTCTTGGTTATTCACAAGTGAGGGATGTGGATTTACTTTACTCATACGGTGCAAGAGGGGCTTCGTGGGGTGGATTTAACCCTTCAGCGGTGAAACCTCAGCGGGTGGTGACTAGCTAGACTAGAGTAAAGTAAAGGCTTTGTGATAAATTATCTGGGTCTCATGCCTAAGGAAGCATGTTGGCTGTTAAGATGACTTATCTCTTGTGGGTAAAGTGTACAACCTCTGCAGAGTGTAAAACTATTCGAATAGCCGTGCCCACGGTCAAAGGCGGGCAAGGAATGCATTCACATGGTAGCTCATTGGTTTTGGTTTTAAAATAAAGTTTTGGAAACCGGAGTGGTTGGAACTCCGGAGTTGTCTGGCGGATGTAGCGGTGGGTGGATGTAACCTGTTGTCTTGAATCCTAGCGGATGTAGCGCAAGGGTGGATATAACCGTTGTCTTGAATCCTGGCGGTTGGAGCCAGTGTGGGTGGATATAACCCGTTTCCTTGAACCTTGGCAGATAGAGCCAGTGATCTAGTGTTGGTGGTTGTAACCTTCACTATACCATTTGTTAGTTTCTGTTAAAACAGTTACATTATTTAAACTGATGCTTGCAAAAATATTTAATGGTATTTGAAATAAAATATTGTTTTATGCAAAAAGAACCATATAACCCTCCTTTGTTAAGCCTTGCATCTATTGCATTTTCCCAAGACTTGCGGAGTACTTTATGTACTCACATGCTACACTTAAAACAAAATCTCAGAGGAATACGGTGCTCAGGAAGGAGACTATGACTACATCGCGTGTGGTTTCGACGAAGGCTTTCCGAAGTACTAGGTTGCGTTTCCCTAGTCAGCTGCCTGTGGCGTATTGATGGGTCTTCATCCGAGTTTATTTTGCTTCCGCTGTGTTTTGTGTGTGTGTGAGGTCTTCAAACCTCATTTGTAATAAAGAGGCATTTTGGTCTGTACTCTCTATTATTGTAATAAAGCGTTGTTGGTTATGTAATCATCACTGTTTGACTGTGTGCACTAGCTTTGATCTGGGACTAGTGTTTGTAATACGGAGGTCCGGATTCGTAAACCGGTCCCGGCGAGATGGTATCAGAGCCAATTTGACTGTAGGACGTGACCTAGTTAGAATGGTCGTTAGTAGAAGAGTTTCAAAATTTATTTTATAAAATAAAATTTAATAATGTGCTATCCTCATCTTTTCCTTCTTTCTGTTCTTACCTTCGTCATGATATTCTTCCTTCTCTATCTGCTTATTCACCTTTTTGGAAAGGTAATTAGATCCTCTTTCCTCTGTAATTTCTATAGATGGCTCAATAAGGTTGCACTTGGAGAAGCGCGTCATCGTGAAGGAGCGAGGATTAGTTCTTTAGTTGTAGTACCCAAGTAAAGTCCTACGATTTTAGAACGATTATATATTACTTGTTTGTGTGCTAGATGCACTGTACCAAGTCTTTGTATACTTGTAGTACAATCATCCTTTAAAACTATTTTAATTTCAAGCTAAGTTTTGTCCAAGTTGTTGTTTAGTCGTTCCCCTGATCTCTTATCTATGCTACTTCCCTCTTACCCTGTGCTAACTTGATTACCACAACAAAGGCAAGTGCAATTCTTTCTTTGTAATCCAAGTTTGGAGAATTTTGGAGACCAAGAGTATAAGGAAGACAACAAACGTATGGAAAGTACTCTTGTCGGAAAGCTACCTTAATCGAGAGATGTTAAGTTAGGTAATTTGGAGAATTATTGCTAGCGTGATATAGGTGGATGTAGAATTGGCAAGATTGGATAATATTCGAGAGGATTGAGATAAAAAAGTATATTTGTGGATACCAACTGATTATAAATAAATCTAAAGAGTGTCATCTTTGTGGATTGACTAGAGAATAAATACAAAGTTAAACTTGGAGGAGCTAATTAGATCATGGAAAAGTTTAAACTTTGCCTTGGATTTATTATCTAGGATTGAAAGGAGCGATTGGATGTAAAACAAGATTTTGTTGAAGGGATTATTTGTGATCGTTGGAGAATTTGTATTAAGAGATTGATTCAATAAAGGAAGAGATTAAAAGATTAAGAAGTTGAATTATCATAAACAATTCATGGTATCAATTTTAGATGATTTGGTTGAATCATGAAGATTGGATGAATTTTGTGGAGTTAAATGATTATCAGAGTTTGGTGGACCTATTGATGATGAGTGGATACTAGTGGAATTCTAGAAGATAATACACTTACATATCTTGGTGGATTAATTTTATCATTGCAAAGTGGATTTTGTTATGTCAATTAGAATTTGGTGGATTTAATAGATCATTGCTAGATAATTGGATTTTAACTAATGGGATTAACTAGATCATTTAAGGATGTTCAAATGGATAATCGGAGGATTTAAATTAATTATGGGAGATAGATTGTTCGATAATAATTAATTGAGGTACTCGAATTTATTCAAATTTGGTGGAATCGTAATGATGATTATGAAGAGATTGATGTTGGTGGTTAATGAATATTAAATTATTGCTTAGATGATCTTAAAATTGATTGGTGATTACTAAAAGGTTGGATTATTTGATCAGAGTTGTGGATCGGTTGGATTAGATAATGATCATAAAGCAATTGGTGGACATCATAAATTACAATGTTATTGGATTCTTAGAAAAATTCTATGGTTTGTCATTCATTCAAATTAGAGTAAAGAATAAAAGTTTATGGGATTATTTGTTGAAATCATTGTGAAATCAATAAGGTGCATTTGTGGTATATGATATTGGAATCAAGAAATTTTGAAAAGTTGAAGATAATTATGTCTTTCTCGGAAGAACCCTTGTGGAAGTTAAGCCCTTTTGGTGGAATTCTGAATTAATCGATAGGATAAGGGCAATTGAAGTTAACCGAGCTTTGTACCGACTAAAGATGTACCACTCCGATTTGTTGTTGTCTTCCATATTTCTCAATTAAAGGAATACTTCATAGTCATCAAGAACAAGTTATAATCATGAAGAAAGCTGAACATGATACAAGAAGTAAGACCATCAAATTTTATAAGTGCAGAGGAGCAACCAAATGAAGCAACTTGGAGCGTGAGGAAGATCTAAGAGCCAAGTTCCATAGTCTTTCTTTTCCTAGTCCGTCCGAATCTCTGGGACTAGATTCTTTCTAAGGGGTAGTTTGTAACAATTTCAACTGTTTATTTTAAAATTTTAGATAATTTTTTAAATATTAATATTAAATTAATTTGGTTTAAAATAAAAATAAGAGTTTTGTTTGTGTGAAATTTCAATTTTGTTTGCCTCGATTTTACGCTTTTAGAAAATTTGGATTTGAAAAGTAATTTAAAGTAAAACTTAAAATATTATTAAATAAAATGATATTTTGATTTTCTATAAAATCCTAATTAAAATTAATTATTTGGATTTGTTTGGCCTTTATTTGGTGTTTCGAGTTTTCTAGAGTTTTAAAATCTATTTTAAAATAAAAAGTATTTTAAGTATGAAAATTAAAATAGAACAGTAGTTGGAAATATTTTATTAAGTCCAAAATGTCTCCAGGAAGTTGTTTGAATTTTCCTGGAATTTTGGATATAATTTCATATTTTTCTCGAGCTTTATTGAATTTTCCGTGTTTTCTAAAAAATATAAATCAAATTTAATCCTCCGCCCGATCTAATCTCGTATGCGTCCATATTCACTTAACCCCATCGCTCTCTATCCGACGGTCCCGATTTCCTCCTTGCGCCGCATCGCTCATCCGACCGTCCGCTCTTTTCTCCTCTCTCTCTCTCGCCGATAAACCCGGTCCCACTGCGCTGAATAAAATCATTTTCCTTTACAAAAATAATTCGGTCAGAAAATCAAAATCCTTGCTGACGTCATAAATTTCTTTTCCACAGAAAAATAATTCATCTGAAAATCATTTCCCTTGATGACGTCATAATTTGAGTTTTCGTTCAAAAATAATTCCGAAAATCGGTTTATTCTTTTTCTCTTTTCAAACTTCCGAGAGCCCGTTCTTTTTCGTTTAACTCGATTGAGCCCATTCAAATTTATAAATTCATCTAAAATCTAATATATCCATTTATATCCTATTTTAAAATTTGTGGAATTTGTAAATTTATTTGGATTAAACTAAACTTAATTAGAATTTTTATTTAATAAGATTAAATTAAACATTAATATTTTCTAAAAATATTTTATTTGAGTTCTTTGAGTCTCAAGGAATTTTTGTATTTTTTTAGATTTTTTGGAATTTATTTGAGCACAATTTTAAAATTTCCAAAAAAAAGAGAGGGGAGAGAGAAAGAATAGTTTCTCAAGACTGTTCATCTTCGTGCAGAGCGAACGACGCTAGCCAAGGCCACCATGGTCGTGAATTTTGAAACTTTGATTCCCATTAATTTTCTCAACCGTTTTTCGTGAAATCAAGTGCATTAACTTCCTCTCATCAAGAGCTTTCAATTCCCAACCGTTTCCCCTCTTATTTATGTGCATTTACACGAAATTAAAACATTGCTCTAAATGACACCGTTAATTGATCTCTCTCTCCCGTCCACCTCCACCCCTATAAAAGGGAGCACCGGGTGCCCCTTCTCATACTCAACCAACCCCCGAAATCTCAAAGCCTCTTTCCCTTCCGCCTCTCCGCAATCTCCATTTTTCTTTTGTGAACCGAGCAGTGTTCCTCGCCCTTTTGCGACACCTACAGTGGAGTTCCGCCACTTTTGACCACACCATCGGCTTTGCCTTCTCGCGTTCTACGCGGTGCTTCCCTCGCCTTCGCCGGAGCATGACCGGAGCATCGCCGGACCACCGTGGCCAAACCGCGCCATCGGTCCTCTCCTCGCTGCGAGCCGACCGCGCATGTTCCATCAAAACCGAGGTGAGCACTACGTTCCCCATGTTCTCCTCTTTGTTTCGCCGCGAACCTCACCCTCTAACTCCTCTCCGTTAGCCCGGAACACCGATGTCAACCCGCCGGTCGCCTAATGTCTTCTCCGCCATGTTTCGTCACCATCCGATGTCCGCTGGCCGAGCCGTCTGCACTGCTGAGTTCGCCGACGCGCGTTCTACGCCATGCTTCTATCGCCATCACTCGAAGACTCCCAGTCCTCGACGACTGGTCGAGCCGATACCGAAACCGTGCTATCGCGTACACCACTTTTTCGTAAGCGCTTTGATTTTTGTTCGCGTCATATCGTGTCCTAGTATCGAAGAAATTTATGTATCATTTTTATTTAATTTTTCGTGGAACCAATTGTCGAAATTGAACTTTCGCGAAAATGGTCGCTTTTGACTCCGATGTCGATTAAATGCGTCTCTGCTGAGTTTTAGCTTTGTCGTAATTTTTCTTAGACTTGCTCATCGCGTTCTCACGCCGTGCTCACTTCCTTTTCCCCAAAAGCCTCCACAAATTTTTGCCTCCGATACTCGCCATGGCCGCCAATGACATCTCGTGTCCCCATATGTCCGGTGGTGTTTTCCCAATCCGTTCGCGTCATATCGTGCCAAACCATCCCAGGTAGCTACCTTTCAAATTGTTTTGGATTCGCTTCACCGAGCACCAATGTATCAAGTTTTTCCTTTTTCTCTACCGTCGTCGTTCAAACGTCGATTGTATCATTTCTGATGAAGTTTCAGTTTAGCCAATAATTTTCCTAGCTTCATCATACCATGTTCTACCCCGTGCTCTCCCTACATCTCCATGTTCTATACCCGGTGCTAACTCTCCAACCTGCCGTTATCGCAACCACGCCGTCATCGCTGCTTTTCCTCACCGCCGATGATTGCCGCCGTTCCTCGACGCCGTACCCACGCCACCACCTTCGCCTTTGTCGCCGAGGTTCCATTTTGACCGTTCGCTGCCACCTCGCAACCAACCGACACTATACTGCTCAAAAAGTAATTCTCGGATTTTGTTATCATTTTATGTGATATCTAAAACTTCCAGATATTCGTTTTCCCTCATTCGAACTCCGAATCCGTTGATTATTTTTCCTAAATTCATCTAAAATCTTAACCTTTCTTCCAGTATATATTTTACATTTTTGTGATTTTATTTGTATTTATTTGTTCGTTTGTATTTATCGTTCGCAGTAGAACCCGACATCGCCAAGAATTTCCTGACCCTCTGCAAGAAAGTCAAGATATCGCACACGAAGGCAAGTCTCCTTTGAATATTTTGAACCTATGTTTGTGAAATGTTTTGATTATTTTAAATTTAATGCATTGCTATATTATATAAATTGATAATTTATGTTGTAAGGGTAGTAGTTAAACCGATAATTGTTACGCTCTCATTTGACAATGATAGCCATGTACCTTTGACACCCTAGGATTCTTTTGACTCAGTATTGAGATTATTAATTCTTTGCTAAATATTAGAACGGTAGTAAAATGCTTAGTCATGCTAAATAACTTTGGTAACCTTGGAATGGGAAATTATATTTCGTTGATTTAGACTTTTGTTCAAAAATTAGTGGCGAATGTTGTTGCCACTGTTCCTTCAAAAATAAATAAAATGAGAAAATTATTTTCGACCAGGGCGGATGGTTGGTTTGGATTGGTGCGGTTAGCACGAGAACTTGTAAAGAGTACGTTCCACCCTAGTCAATTAAGGACCGACGCTTATGTTTGTCCAGACTGAGCACTACCGTACAACCACATAACCCTCCTTTGTTAAGCCTTACATCTATTGCATTTTTTCAAGACTTGCGGAGTACTTTATGTACTCACATGCTACACTTAAAACAAAATCTCAGAGGAATACGAAGCTCAGGAAGGAGACTACGACTACCTCGCGTGTGGTTTCGACGAAGGCTTTCCGGAGTACTAGGTTGCGTTTCCCCAGTCAATTGCCTGTGGCGTATTGATGGATCTTCATCCTAGTTTATTTTGCTTCCGCTGTGTTTTGTGTGTGTGTGAGGTCTTCAAACCTCATTTGTAATAAAGATGCCTTTTGTCTACATGCTCTCTAATATTGTAATAAAGCGTTGTTGGTTATGTAATCATCAATGCTTGTTGTGTGCACTAGCTTTAATCTAGGACTAATGTTTGTAATACACGAGGGTCCGGATTCGAAACCGGGGTCCCGATAGCATCCCATACCTATACCCCTTTGTTCCACAAGATTTTTAGATCTTCCACCAACGGTGCTAGGTACACATCAATATGGCCCTTGGATAAGTATCGACAGCGAAATATACTTTCGCTTCATACACAACCAAGGAGGAAGGTTATAGATGCAGAGAGCCACGGGCCAAGTGCAAGGTTGGTCGCTCATCCCTCGAAAGGATTCATTCCATCCGCATTTAGTCCAAACCTTATATTCCTTGGTTCTGTACCGAAGTCTGCATAACTCCTATCGATGTTTCTCCACTGGGTGGAATCAGCTAGGTGTCTTAGTATTCCATCCTTCTTACACTCCTCCGAGTTCCAACGCAGCAGTTTCGCCTCCTTGGATTTGTGGAAAACCATTTCAAATGGGGAATTATAGGAAAATACCATGCCACCTTAGTAAGAGGTCCTTTCTTCATCTCTGTTCCCTCGCCGTCATCTGATTGATTGTTACGTTTGTATCGGGATGCGTTGTATACCAGACATACATGCATGTTTGCATACTCATTACTCTAGAGGATATAGTGGTTCGGACATGTATGCATTCTTTCTACTTTCATTCCCAATGGACAAAGAATCTTCTTGGATTTATACGTAGTTTGGGAAACTCATTTCTTTCCGGAAGCATGTCCGCTAAAAGACCTAGCAGCGCCGTGTAACTCTTGTCGGACCAACCATTGCTTGCCTTCAATTTCAACAGTTCAAGTACAGCCGACAAGCTCGTGTACTTTAACCTGCAGCACATGAATAAAGGTTTCTCCGAGTCCTCCATCAAGCCCTGGAATATAACATACCCTCTCTCACCATAGTTCTCTTCTGCATCGTGAAGTATCTGATCCAGATTGTCATCGTGCAACCTACCCGAATCCGAACAACAATCGACATCATCCGGCGGCATATCATTCACTTCACCGTGATATCATCCGTGACATATCATTGACTTCGCCATGATTGGTCCAACACGTATAACCCTTTTTGAAACCCCTCCAAATCAAATGTGCTTCAATCTGCTCTCGGTTCTTAAACATCTTTAAATCCTCGCAATCAGTGCATGGACAATACATATATTCCACTCCCTTATTCAACATATCCTCGTCAGCAGCTCTTGTAAAAATAGGCACGCTATTAATGTACTCTTCACTCACACGGTTCGCAGCATACATCCAGCTTCGGTCCTACGTTATGCATATAAAGAACAACTTAGTATTAAAAATTAAATTAATTAATTATTACTACATATATACCACATGCATCGAGGTTTTGCTAGCTTAATTCATATTATAAACACAACAACTATTTCCCCAGTGATCGACGAACCACTTATAACCAACAATTTTGTCAAATTTGACCTCCCACATGACGGGAACTGATCATGTATGGTCAAGTAGATGCAAACCATCTTCAATAACACTCACCAACGCTTAGATCTAAATTGTAATGCAAAGAAAAATAAATTTCATTACTAACCATATCTAGGGTAATTAGGAACGTATGAATCTTTAAAACTCTCCTGCCTCCTTTCACTAAATTAACTGGCCTGAACGCCTTGCCTCCTCCAGGTGCAGCACCGGCTAGATCTGGATCGAAATGAAGATAGATGTAGTTTTGATCCGTGTGCCGATACGCATGTATCTAGATCCGAGGCGATTATCACGCACGCTTTTTTAAAAAACGTCGTGATATTTCCAGATCACGACGGTTCATCGGTAAGAACCATCTGTGATACTTGTTTTTCCGACACTAACAACACGATCGGTTTTCAAATTAAAACCGTCGTAATTAGTGTACGTCATACGCTTTTATCAAACTGTTTGTGATTTGACGTCTACTAATAGTATTTTTATAGTAGTGGCCCTGTCCTACAGTGGATTGGGTTGTGAACGGATTTTAGACCGGGATGTCAAAATTACGATCGTATGCACACTGAACAAAAGAAATGGACTTGTATCGCAAAAGATGAGTACAATCTTAAATGGACTTGTATTACAAAACATGAGTACAATCTTTTGTCTTTTCTGTTCAGTTGCACAAATATTTACATATGCACATGTTGTACGTCCATGAATCTTTGGATAATTTCCGTAATCCAGCCGCGTTTTAGCTATGGATCTCTTTTTGCATGACACTAAAGTAACATTAGTCAAGTAAAGAGAGAAGATGGAGCCGAGTTGCCATCGGAGCCCGTCGTTGGTCGCCGGCAGTTGCCAGTTCGGTTCGACGGTGGCTGCGGTTTTCATTGCAGTCAGGGCTGGATTGGTGGGCTGTGGGTAATTGGGCTTGCCACAGCAGTTGCTAGTTTTTTTATATAATCAGCTGTGCAGCAAGCGTTACGTCTGATGCACTAGAGTTTTGTACCATCCGGCCACCATATCTACTTCACGGCGACGTACGCAGGAGCGCCGTTCCACACGGCAGACACAACACCGTACAAGTACCGCTTCTACTTCTTAAATACGTACCTGTAACTATATATACCCATACCACCCAGTTCCTTTCGCCAAACCAAAGCAACTTACACAACAGTAGTAGCAAGCAATTCACAGTGCCTGATAGAGCATGGGCATCTCCAAGGCTCTGCTCCTTGCCATCATCGGCAGCATCTGCTTCTGCAGTGCTGTCGTAGCAGCTCGCGAGCTGAGTGATGACTCGGCTATGGTGGTGCGGCACGAGATGTGGATGGCGCAGTACGGCCGTGTGTACAAGGCCGCCGCCGAAAAGGCACGGCGGTTCGAGGTATTCAAGGCCAACGTCGCGTTCATCGAGTCGTTTAACGCCAGGAACCGCAAGTTCTGGCTCGGCGTCAACCAGTTCGCCGACCTCACCAACGAGGAGTTCAGAGCAAGCAAGACTAACAAGGGTTCAATCCTAACATGGCGAGGGTTCCTACCGGATTCAGTGCGAAAATATGAGCCTTGATGCGCTTCCGCAACCGTGGACTGGAGGACGAAGGTGCGGTCACTCCCATCAAGGATCAAGGCCAATGTGGTGAGTACATTTAGGACACTGCATGTGTCAAATCTTGGTAATGAGACAATGGTGTGTCATGACATCTATCAAAACATCGTAATTGCGTGTGCTGCTGGGCATTTTCTGCCGTGGCAGCCATGGAGGGCATCGCAAGTCGAGCACCGCAAGCTTATCTCACCGTCGGAGCAAGAGTTAGTGGACTGTGACGCCCATGGTGAGGACCAGGGCTGCGAGGGCGGGCTCATGGACGACGCCTTCAAGTTCGTCATCAAGAACAGCGCCTCACCACCGAGTCTAGCTACCCATACACGGCACAAGACGGCAAGTGCAAGGGTGGATCCAAGCGCGCGACCATCAAGGGCTACGAGGATGTGCCGCCAATAACGAGGGCGCCTCATGAAGGCGGTGGCAAACCAACCCGTGTCGGTGGTCAGGACGGAGGCGACATGACGCCCAATTCTACTCGGCAAGCGTGATGACCGGCTCTGCGGCACCGACACGGACCATGGGATTGCAGCCATTGGTTATGGAAAGACTAGTGATGGCACAAAGTATTGGCGATGAAGAATTCGTGGGCACGACGTGGGGTGAGAACGGATACTTGAGAATGGAGAAGGACATTTCGACAAGAAGGGCATGTGTGGCCTTGCCATGGAGCCTTCCTACCCCAATCGAGTAGTACCACTTATTCATACACATACACAAAGATTGAATAAATGCATTCCTCTTGTTACGTATAGTTCGTATGTAAATTGTGTTACAAAAATATATGTTATGTATATGCACTTTTATACTCGTGAATGCCATGTAAATATGCTTGATATGAAACAATGGATTAAGAGTTCGTGCTGGTTATTTGGCTCCTCGCTTAGCATTTCTATGATGTTTGACAACGTTGCAAGTAAATCGGAGAAGATATCGTCGAGATGTTGTTGCCTCCCGAGTTAGATGTCATAGAAGGACTATATAGCCAATAGGTCCATCCCACGTACTTGATTGGAAGTCAGGTATTCAGATTAATCAAATATTCTTGATTCTAGGGTTTGAGCTACAACATCCTCACTAGAATAGGAAGTTTCAATCTATTGTTGTTGTTCCTTTGTTCTTGTGATTTCCTTGTGAATTACAGGAGAATGTCTACTTCTTTGCGTGGCAAGTAGATAAGAACCAACTTGTATTGTTGGGTCAATTCAAGTGTTATATGTTTCGGTTAACCATACATAGGGGTGTAATCGGAGCGGATACGGTTGATAATTGCTCATCCTGTGTAACACCCCAGCCAAACAATGGCCTGAAATGCTACCAAACTAACAACATAATAAAACTATGCTAAGGCATTCTATAAAATTTCGCAGAGCCTCCTTTGTTTATTGATAAAATAAAGTTCTAACAATATTATCAAAAGGTATGAATAACATAAGCAAAGTAATTTGGCTACTAAGCGAAACATCTATAAAACTTAAGTAAAGCACGTAAGCAATATAAAGAAGTCCTAATCCATTATTACATCTTAATCTGAAGGTCATAATCAAATACCACTTGAACTAATCAACAAATAATAATTAGAGTTCTCTATCTTCTCCATGGTGAATATTTCGTGCAAGTGCAACAATACTAATCCTCTTTATTCCCATGCATGTCGACCTCGTGAAGGTACCTAAAATAAACAAACAACAACAACAAAACAAAGAAGAGTGAGTCCAATGACTCAGCAAGTATAATTGTAACAAATGCAAGCATGAACATTAACTCTCAAGTTAAACATATTACATATGAATTTCATGCTATGCATTATGATCAAAAGCTCCTCTTCTCATCTCTTTCGCATTTTACCGTAATGCGGTGTGCATCCGTCAATGCACACCCATGCCTGCACCGTGCATGGGGACCATTGCCCACACTCCGCAAGTGTGGGGACTCTCGCTTGATCACCGCATGATCAAGACTTCAACAATTCTCAATATGATGCATATATGTGAATGTATCAAAGATAACGAGCATTCACCATACTACGCATCAACCAATCTCATAAATGCCATAATGTAAACAGAACATAAATAGCATTCTCAATTCATCACTTACTCATACTCACAATTTAAATAGTCATGATTCAACCATCATCCAAACAATTCAACAAATCCATAAACACAGATTTTCACATCACAAATATACTTGCCTCAACCAGAAAATGAAGAACACGTAGAAGGCACAACCCCGAATCCGCTCTCCTCCTGAACATTTAATTAATAATTACCAACATGATAGTAGCGGGTTTCTAGATATAAAATAACAGCAACCCCAATTAACCCAACAATTTATCTCAATTAAATCCCCAACTCCCTCGCCAAATCTGCCCAACCACAGACAGCCGACTTCCAAAAATCATAACTTTCAGTACGTAACTCCAAATTAAGCGTTCTTGGTCTCTCTGTAAAGATAATTCAATTATCTACAAAAACTTAGTTTGGGAGACTCTCTGATTCGGCCATTTACTAACCGATCCAAACCCTTTTCTAAAGCATCCAAATTCACGTCGGACTCTCTGGACAGCGCACTAAAACAGGCATAACTTTTGCCCAGAAACTCGGAATCCGGACTTCTTTATCTCTATTGAAAGCTAAGAAACTTATCTACAACTTTCTCAATTTGAAGGACTCCTGAATCGCAACTATTTCCGTCGCACAAACCGATCTACTAAACTCTGTCCAGAACTACCCCGATCTGCAGAACAGTAACACTAGAAAATTCATAACTTCCGCTACTCCAATCTGAATCACGTGTTCTTGTACTCCCTGGAAAGATAATTAAACCCTCTACAACTTTCTAGAAGGGTCCAGACCTGAATCCCGACGAAACTAGATCAAACCGCCGAGAAACAACTACTGTCCCAGCAGCCCAGAAAACCGACGAATCTAACTTGATTAAAACCAATCTAGAGACTACCGGGATTACCCTTGGCGACACGACGATGAACACGTCGACGAATGCGACGAACACGGCGGCGAACACGCCCGCGATCTCCTCCTCTCTTTCCTCCGGATCCACGCGGTACAGCGGCGAGCGTCGGCGACGGCGCACGGGGAGGAGACGACGACGATGAAGACGACGACGGCGACCGGGAAGAAGACGTCGGGCAGCACGGGGCGGCTGCTGGGTGGAGGCGCAGGGGTGGAGGCGCGGGGTGGGGCTGCCTAGGGTTTTAAGAGGTGGCCTCCCTCCCTCTTGGGCCAAGAAAACCCACCGGCCAAGGCCTAGCCCGTGTTGTCTTAAATTTTCATAAAACCCCTCAAAACTCTTATAAATTTAATTATTTCACAAAAGTCCCTCTCTCTATTAATTAAACAATTAATTAAACAATTTCCGGGGTATTACATTCTACCCCCCTTAAACAGAATTCGACCCCGAATTCTAACTGCAACCTCAACAGAAAACAAAAACAACCAACTAGCAATTAACTAGCAATTAACTAGCACCCGACGTGAACAACGCCGGTCGCCAGACATGCGAGACTCCAACTCCCAAGTTGCTTCTCTCTCTCGTCTGCGACCAAAGCGCTTTGACATACTAAATATTTTTTTCTAATTGCTTGCACCTCGCACATAGGTTCTTGAAGATCCAAGTGGTTTGCCAACCTCCCGATCCTTGCTCCTTACATCGCATAACTTTTCACCCGCTCGGGCACCAACGATGACTCGACTCACCAAGGCCACTCGTTGAACTTACGCCCTACAACACTTGAATTGTGTAGCTTTAATTCTTGAATGGTGGTGGTCTTACTCGTTGGTCAACGGTTTTAATGAAGCCCACGCTCGGATCTTTCAAGTTCTCCTCGATAACGAGTCATACAAAGCTGTATCCCACACTAGAACCCAAGGTAGTCCTAGTGATACACAAACCCTAAAACTTCGCAATTAACAAAAGCGATTAAATACACATCGGGTTATCATTCCCTTTAGTACCAACCCACACAATCACACTGCACATATATCTCATGTTTCCATTCTCAATCGATCTTTTACCTTAGCAATGAGCACCCCTTAAACACGGGCACACCACGGGGTCAAGGTAAACCCACTCTTTCACACACGAATACAACTGAAAATAAGGGATTCTTATTGCAATCACGCATCACCCACTCCCACCAAAGGGTCAAATCATAAAGAAAATCGAGGATTCAACATAAGAACCTCTCCACCTTCCAAGTAGGTGGTTTGCAAACAAACAACACATACGTCAAAGGGAATCACTTAAATGTCAAACCCGTCCATTTTTTTCCTAAACGGAAAAACCACACAAGCCAACAAAAGTCAACTCAAACCACAAAAGACTTTTCTCTCATCACGTAGCTCAAACAAGAATCGGGAGCATTTTACTACCAATTTTTTTTTATTAAACTTTCTCTTGAATCACGAGGTTCCAAATTATCCCATACCATACTAGCTCAATTCTCTTAAATTGGCAACATCAACTCTATGTTCAAACCGAGTGCATCCAACACACTTTTGTAAAGGGACTCTTCTATTCTCATAATAACATACTCTAGTCAACTCCTCTTCCCACATGTTACTTTAACGAATAATTTCCAATGCACCTCATCGTTATTCTCACCCACCATCACTTTACCACATATCTTTAAGGATAATCAACATGAAATTCTCGGCTCGCACACTCATTTACTACATCCAAAGGATACTATCAAGGAACATCATAATATTCAGAATCCACTCCTTCCACTATTCTCACGCAATAACATTAGCCTCCAAGGTTCTAGCATAGATCACCAACCAAAATTTCCCATCTCCAAGGCTTCTATACATATACTTGATATATTTAATACAAAGACTCTTAAATTCAGTGACTAAAATTTCCACAATCAACCATACTCAATCCTTCACAACCACATGAAAACATAATCTCAACACGATTATCAGAAGAAGATTCTAACTCTCGGAGGTTACTTTCGAAGCCAAGTCATACATGGCAAAAATTCAACAATCCTTACTATCCCAATAATTCCCACAACGGTTGGGCTTATTCACAATTATAAACTCATTAACTACACCATCATAATCATTCTAATAATCCTTGCAAAGTACCCCATCATGATGCTCCAATAAAATTGATCAAGATTCCCATACTTTCAATAATTATAACATTCCAACAAAATGAACGTAGCACTCATGAACCATAACTAGGTTCTTCTAGTTGCGATAATATAACTAGTTAGCCCCAAGGACAACATCTTCTTTTGAATCAAATCCTCACCGAGAATTATTTGACAGAATCAATTTATCACACCATGAATCTCAAACGACTTGACACCCACAATTCCACCAAAATCGATCACATAACCACACTAACCAGTTGAAATATGTATAAAGAAATAGATGAGGGTTGAGGTATTGACTAGTAGGAACTTGTCTTACAAGCCGGTATTATTTAAGATTAAAGTCATTTCCGTTCTAGTTTCGAATGTAAGGTAGGATCTTGAATCTATGTTCATGATTGTTTTATGATTGTAAAACAGTTAGGATCATGAATGCCGTTGCGATAAAATAATAATCAATTATTGCCGTAATGACTAGAGTACAATTAATTTGTGCTAAATTAAAGTTGAGCATCCATAAGAATTGAATATATGAAATCTAGTAAGAGATTTATGCTAGTATGTTTTGTGAGATTGTCATGTTCTAGTATCATCTTGTTTAAGAGCTTTGTTCTATTTATGTGGCTTATGCACTAGGTTCTCCTAGATCAAGTAGTTGCAACCTTATTTAGATATTAGAAACATGATGAAGTGATTTCTTATGTTTCTTTTGGAAAAGTTTATGAAGGAGTTGAGGATATGATGATGCTTGTTAAGAATGTGTTATTCGATGTTAGTATGTTGGTCCATTTGTGGTTATGATGGTAATGTTGAAGGTTCATTAAATAGAAGAATTTGAATAAATTCCTTGGTACTATTTAAATCAAAAGTTTTGATAGTGTGTATGCGATCTTTGATCTCATGATTTATGTGGTAGCTGAAATTGTTTTAAGCAAAGTGTCGTGTTGAGGATTTTAATTAGTTCTTAAAGAATTAATGTGTTGTGGTCTTCAACTCTTCTTTTGTTGGAATTGTTAAGGTGATACCGTATTCAAAGAAGGTTGTTCTCTTTGTTAAAAGGAAAAGTTTGATAAAAGTTTTGAAGGTTGAAGTCAAGTTGTGCAATCTTTGTGAAGTGTGTTTGACTTCTTATTTTCACCGCTTAAGAGTTTCGAGCTCAAATGACAATCTTGTATTCGTATTGGTTGAGATTTGATGTTTTCGTCTCGAGGAGGCATGCGCCCTTGTTGTGGTCTTATCCTTTGTTGTCCAAGATCTTTGTTTTCTTGGTTTTGTGTTTATTGCAGATGGACATTGTTGAAATTTTCTTCTTTGCTTCTCCAAGAAAGGGGTACGCAGTTTGGGTTGCAAAGACCTTTAAGATGTGTATGGCAACCGGTTGGTGTGGTTTTGTGATTAGTCCGGTGAGATTGTGGGTATCAAGATACTTGAGATTCTTGGAGTGATAAATTGTTCGTTGAATAATTCTCGATGAGGATTTGATTTAAAGAAGATGTTGTCCTTGGGGCTAAATAGTTTTATTGTTGCAACTAGAAGAACCTAGCTGTGGTTCATAAGTGTTACGCTCATTTTGTCGAACGTTGGAATTATTGAAAGTATGGGAATCTTGATCAATTTTATTGGAGCATCATGATGGGGTACTTTGCAAGGATTATTAGAATGATTATGATGGTGTAGTTAATGAGTTTATAATTGTGAAGAAGCCCAACCGTCGTGGGAATTATTGGGATAGTAAGGATTGTTGAATTTTGCCATGTATAACTTAGCTCGTTGAGTAACCCTCTAGGAGTTAGAATCTTTCTCAGATAATCAAGTTGAGAATATGTTTCATATGGTTGTTAATGATTGAGTATGGTTGATTGTGGAAATTTTAGTCACTGAATTTAAGAGTCTTTGTATTAAATATATCGAAGTATATGTATAGAAGCCTTAGAGATGGGAAATTTTGGTTGGTGATCTATGCTAGAACCTTGGAGGCTAATGTTATTGCGTGAGAATAGTGGAAGGAGTGGATTCGAATATTATGATGTTCCTTGATAGTATCCTTTGGATGTAGTAAATGGGTATGTGAGCCGAGAAATTCATGTTGATTGTCCTTAAGATTTGTGGTGAAGTGTTGGTGGGTGAAAATAACGATGAGGTGCATTGAAAATTATTCGTTAAAGTAACATGTGGGAAGAGGAGTTGACTAGAGTATGTTATTATGAGAATAGTAGAGTCCTCTACAAAAGTGTGTTGGATGCACTCGGTTTGAACATAGAGTTGATGTTGCCAATTTAAGAGAATTGAGCTAGTATGGTATGGGATAATTTGGAACCTCGTGATTCAAGAGGAAGTTTAATAAAAAAAAATCGGTAGTAAAATACTCCCTGATTCTTGTTTGAGCTACGTGATGAGAGAAAAGTCTTGTGTGGTTTGAGTTGACTTTTTGTTGGCTTGTGTGGTTTTTCGGTTTAGGAAAAAATGGACGGTTTGACATTTGAGTGATTCCCTTTGACGTATGTGTTGTTTGTTTGCAAACCACCTACTTGGAAGGTGGAGAGGTTCTTATGTTGAATCCTCGATTTTCTTTATGATTTGACCCTTTGGTGGGGAGTGGGTGATGCGTGATTGCAATAAGAATCCCTTATTTTCGTTGTATTCGTGTGTGAAAGAGTGGGTTTACCTTGACCCCTGTGGTGTGCCCGTGTTTAAGGGGGTGCTCATTGCTAAGGTAAAGAGATCGATTGAGAATGGAAACATGAGATATATGTCTGTGTGTGATTGTGTGGGTTGGTACTAAAGGAATGATAACCCGATGTGTATTTAATCGCTTTTGTTAATTGCGAAGTTTTAGGGTTTGTGTATCACTAGGACTACCTTGGGTTCTAGTGTGGGATACAGCGCTTTGTATGACTTCGGTATCGAGGAGAACTTGAAAGATCCGGGCGTGGGCTTCATTAAAACCGTTGACCAACGAGTAAGACCACCACCATTCAAGAATTAAAGCTACACAATTCAAGTGTTGTAGGGCGTAAGTTCAACGACCGGCCTTGGTGAGTCACAATCTGTTGGCCCAGGCGGGCTAAAAGTTATGCGAGATGTAAGGAGCAAGGATCGAGGTTGGCAAACCACTTGGATCTTCAAGAACCTATGCGAGGTGCAAGCAATTAGAAAAAAATATTTAGTATGTCAAAGCGCTTTGGTCGCAGCAGATCGAGAGAGAAGCAACTTGGGAGTTGGAGTATCATGATGTGGCGCATGCACGGCGTTGTTCACGTCGGTGCTAGTTAATTGCTAGTTGGTTGTTTTGTTTTTGTTGAGGTTGCGGTTAGAATTGGGGTCGAATTTGTTTAAGGGGTAGAATGTAATACCGGAAATTGTTTAATTAATTGTTTAATTAATAGAGAGGGACTTTTGTGAAATAATTATATTTATAAGAGTTTTGAGGGTTTTATGAAAATTTAAGACAACACTGGCGTAGGCCTTGGCCAGTGGGTTTTCTTGGCCCAAGAGGGAGGGAGGCCACCTCTTAAAACCCTAGGCAGCCCCCACCCTGCGCCTCCACCCCTGCGCCTCCACCCCAGCAGCCGCCGCCCGTGCTGCCCAGACGTCTTCTTCCCAGGCGCCGTCGTCGTCTTCATCGTCGTCTCCTCCCCGGTGCGCCCGCCGGCGTTCGTCGCTGTACCGCGTGGATCCGGAGGAAAGAGAGGAGGAGATCGCGGGCGTGTTCGTCGCCGTGTTCGTCGTGTTCGTCGACGTGTTCGTCGTCGTGTCGTCAAGGGTAATCCCTGGTTGTCTCTAGATTGGTTTTTAATCAAGTTAGATTCGTCGGTTTTCTGGGCTGCTGGGACGGTAGTTGTTTCTCGATGGTTTTGATCTAGTTTCGTCGGGATTCAGGTCTGGACCCTTCTAGAAAGTTGTAGAGGGTTTAATTATCTTTCCAGGAGTATAAGAACACGTGATTCAGATTTGTGTAGCGAAAGTTATGAATTTTCTAGTGTTACTGTTCTGCAGATCGGGGTAGTTCTGGACAGAGTTTAGTAGATCGGTTTGTGCGACGGAAATAGTTGCGATTCAGGAGTCCTTCAAATTGAGAAAGTTGTAGATAAGTTTCTTAGCTTTCAATAGAGGTAAAGAAGTCTGGATTCCGAATTTCTGGGCGAAAGTTATGCCTGTTTTAGTGCGCTGTCTAGAGAGTCCGACGTGAATTTGGATGCTTTAGAAAAGGGTTTGGATCGGCTAGTTAATGGCAGAATCAGAGAGTCTCCCAACTAAGTTTTGTAGATAATTTAATTATATTTCTAGAGAGTCCAAGAACGCTTAATTGGAGTTACGTACTGAAAGTTATGATTTTTGGAAGTCGGGTTGTCGTGGTTGGGCAGATTTGGCGAGGGAGTTGGGGATTTAATTGAGATAAATTGTTGGGTTAATTGGGGTTGCTGTTATTTTATATCTAGAAACCCGCTACTGTCATGTTGGTAATTATTAATTAAATATTCAGGAGGAGAGCGGATTCGGGGTTGTGCCTTCTACGTGTTCTTCATTTTCTCGGTTGAGGCAAGTATATTTGTGATGTGAAAATCTGTGTGTTTATGGATTTGTTGAATTGTTTGGATGATGGTTGAATCATGACTATTTAAATTGTGAGTATGAGTAAGTGATGAATTGAGAATGCTATTTATGTTTTGTTTACATTATGGCATTTATGAGATTGGTTGATGCGTAGTATGGTGAATGCTCGTTATCTTTTGATACATTCACATATATGCATCATATTGAGAATTGTTGAAGTCTTGGTCATGCGGTGATCAAGATCGAGGTCCCCACACTTGCGGTGTGGGCAATTGGTCCATGCACCGAGGGCAGGCATGGTGTGCATTGACGGATGCACACTCCGCGTACACGTAAAATGCGAAAGAGATGAGAAAGAGGAGATTTTGATCATATTGCATAGCATGATGTTCTATGTTAATTGTTTAACTTGACAGTTAATGATCATTGGTATTGATGTTGATATACTTGTCGAGTCATTGGACTCACTCTTCTTTGCTTGTTTATTTGTTTTAGGTACCAATGTGAGAATGGCATATATGGATCAAAAAGGGATTAGCTTCGTTGCACGTGCACTATTCCTTCAATAAGAAATAAAGACAGTCATGATAATCTTGTGGCTTGTTAGCTTAATTGGTTCAGTTTATATTCCATCAAATTAAATGTAATAAAGACTTAGTATCATTGGATATTATCTTCCGTTCATTATTTAGAACTTGTGCTATTCATGCTTATTTAAAGCGCATCATCGGTTAATAAACAAAGGAGGTTATGCCGAAATTTTAGGTAACCTATATTAGTTGTTGTTTTATTGTGGATAGTTAGTAGCATTTCGGGCCTATGTTAGGTGAGTGTTACTGATTGGTATCGAGCGGGCTTTAGGTCCGTGGTAATTAAACTATTAAATTGACACTTTGGTGCAGTGAGGATGGGATGGGTCAAGCATTGCATTTATGCTTTTGACATGTTATATTGATGATTTACATTATGAGATAATCTTGTATGCTTATTGATAATCTTGTATGATTATGATTTGCTCCTATACTGTTATGATGAGAATAGTCAATGATATGATGTAGATGTTGTGATGTGCTACCTTGGTATTGCCAGATTATATCATTTTTTGTAGTATGAGGATTAGCAATGTAGCTACCTCAGGTAACTTAATTGCAGGTGTTGCGGGTGAATTTATTAGAAAAGTTGTTATTATCCTTAAGTTGATTTCGGCCAATTCTTGGCTGATTGCAGTTAATGAATTTCTTTTGAGATTGTGGTTCTTGCAGTTGAGGGTATGCAATTGGTCTCTACTGTTCCTTGAAGCGATTATTGTTTCTTTCCGGACTCTTGAGATACTTTGCTACCGTGCTTTTTGTTGATTTGTAAGGTTAGTTCCTTCGTGGGACTTTTGTCTTGTTGTGAATCATGACTTATTGGCTCGCTTGGTATTTTCTCTTGTTAATGCAAGTTTTGAGTTGCAAAACTCATTGTTATGTGAAAGCTTTGGATCTTTGTATTTCTATATCTCGAGCGTTGAAGTTTATTGTTCCTCTTCTTTTTGAAAGAGAGTGTTAAAATCCTTTATGTTATTTTGCTATGCTTAAGTAGAAGGTGGTGATCATCTAAGCTAACTCGTATGGTATGAATTGTCAAGTTGTGAAGTTAGCGTGGTGCATAATTAATTCCAACTAGCATCCTTGGAAGTGTAGTTGATTAATTTTGATATTGCTTGTAATAGTTTATTAAAGAACGTTGATTAAGAAATTGCCTATACATGATTGGAACCCATGTAGTTATTGAGGAGAGTGCAAAAGAGTTACAATGATTATTATGATTGATTAAAATTCTATCATGTTGGATACATGGAATTATGTTTGTCGTTAGTGATTAATCTAACTGTTTGGAATTATTAAGAAGAAGGTGTGGGAATATTGTCTTGGTAATATTAATCTTTAATATGTCTTTTATTTAGATACTTTATGAGCGTGCACAATTGCTAGTTTCATCTATCTTTTACCATGTTAGATTGTTGAAATATGTATAAAGAAATAGATGAGGTTGAGGTATTGACTAGTAGGAACTTGTCTTACAAGTCGGTATTATTTAAGATTAAAGTCATTTCCGTTCTAGTTTCGAATGTAAGGTAGGATCTTGAATCTATGTTCATGATTGTTTTATGATTGTAAAAGCGAAGTTAGGATCATGAATGCCGTTGCGATAAAATAATAATCAATTATTGCGGTAATGACTAGAGTACAATTAATTTGTGCTAAATTAAAGTTGAGCATCCATAAGAATTGAATATATGAAATCTAGTAAGAGATTTATGCTAGTATGTTTTGTGAGATTGTCATGTTCTAGTATCATCTTGTTTAAGAGCTTTGTTCTATTTATGTGGCTTATGCACTAGGTTCTCCTAGATCAAGTAGTTGCAACCTTATTTAGATATTAGAAACATGATGAAGTGATTTCTTATGTTTCTTTTGGAAAAGTTTATGAAGGAGTTGAGGATATGATGATGCTTGTTAAGAATGTGTTATTCGATGTTAGTATGTTGGTCCATTTGTGGTTATGATGGTAATGTTGAAGGTTCATTAAATAGAAGAATTTGAATAAATTCCTTGGTACTATTTAAATCAAAAGTTTTGATAGTGTGTATGCGATCTTTGATCTCATGATTTATGTGGTAGCTGAAATTGTTTTAAGCAAAGTGTCGTGTTGAGGGATTTTAATTAGTTCTTAAAGAATTAATGTGTTGTGGTCTTCAACTCTTCTTTTGTTGGAATTGTTAAGGTGATACCGTATTCAAAGAAGGTTGTTCTCTTTGTTAAAAGGAAAAGTTTGATAAAAGTTTTGAAGGTTGAAGTCAAGTTGTGCAATCTTTGTGAAGTGTGTTTGACTTCTTATTTTATTGCTTAAGAGTTTCGAGCTCAAATGACAATCTTGTATTCGTATTGGTTGAGATTTGATGTTTTCGTCTCGAGGAGGCATGCGCCTTCACTGTGGTCTTATCCTTTGTTGTCCAAGATCTTTGTTTTCTTGGTTTTGTGTTTATTGCGATGGACATTGTGTTGAAATTTTCTTCTTTGCTTCTCCAAGAAAGGGTACGCAGTTTGGGTTGCAAAGACCTTTAAGATGTGTATGGCAACCTGGTTGGTGTGATTTTGTGATTAGTCGGGTGAGATTGTGGGTATCAAGATACTTGAGATTCTTGGAGTGATAAATTGTTCGTTGAATAATTCTCGATGAGGATTTGATTTAAAGAAGATGTTGTCCTTGGGGCTAAATAGTTTTATTGTTGCAACTAGAAGAACCTAGTTTGTGGTTCATGAGTGTTACGTTCATTTTTTGGAACGTTGGAATTATTGAAAGTATGGGAATCTTGATCAATTTTATTGGAGCATCATGATGGGGTACTTTGCAAGGATTATTAGAATGATTATGATGGTGTAGTTAATGAGTTTATAATTGTGAAGAAGCCCAACCGTGGGAATTATTGGGATAGTAAGGATTGTTGAATTTTGCCATGTATAACTTAGCTCGGTGAGTAACCCTCTAGGAGTTAGAATCTTTCTGAGATAATCAAGTTGAGAATATGTTTCATATGGTTGTTAATGATTGAGTATGGTTGATTGTGGAAATTTTAGTCACTTGAATTTAAGAGTCTTTGTATTAAATATATCAAGTATATGTATAGAAGCCTTAGAGATGGGAAATTTTGGTTGGTGATCTATGCTAGAACCTTGGAGGCTAATGTTATTGCGTGAGAATAGTGGAAGGAGTGGATTCGAATATTATGATGTTCCTTGATAGTATCCTTTGGATGTAGTAAACGGGTATGTGAGCCGAGAAATTCATGTTGATTGTCCTTAAGATTTGTGGTGAAGTGTTGGTGGGTGAAAAATAACGATGAGGTGCATTGAAAATTATTCGTTAAAGTAACATGTGGGAAGAGGAGTTGACTAGAGTATGTTATTATGAGAATAGTAGAGTCCCTCTACAAAAGTGTGTTGGATGCACTCGGTTTGAACATAGAGTTGATGTTGCCAATTTAAGAGAATTGAGCTAGTATGGTATGGGATAATTTGGAACCTCGTGATTCAAGAGGAAGTTTAATAAAAAAAATCGGTAGTAAAATACTCCCTGATTCTTGTTTGAGCTACGTGATGAGAGAAAAGTCTTGTGTGGTTTGAGTTGACTTTTTGTTGGCTTGTGTGGTTTTCGGTTTAGGAAAAAAAATGGACGAGTTTGACATTTGAGTGATTCCCTTTGACGTATGTGTTGTTTGTTTGCAAACCACCTACTTGGAAGGTGGAGAGGTTCTTATGTTGAATCCTCGATTTTCTTTTATGATTTGACCCTTTGGTGGGGAGTGGGTGATGCGTGATTGCAATAAGAATCCCTTATTTTTAGTTGTATTCTGTGTGTGAAAGAGTGGGTTTACCTTGACCCCTGTGGTGTGCCCGTGTTTAAGGGGGTGCTCATTGCTAAGGTAAAGAGATCGATTGAGAATGGAAACATGAGATATATGTGTTGTGCAGATTGTGTGGGTTGGTACTAAAGGGAATGATAACCCGATGTGTATTTAATCGCTTTTGTTAATTGCGAAGTTTTAGGGGTTTGTGTATCACTAGGACTACCTTGGGTTCTAGTGTGGGATACCAGCGCCAGTATGACTCGGTATCGAGGAGAACTTGAAAGATCCGGAGCGTGGGCTTCATTAAAACCGTTGACCAACAGTAAGATCACCACCATTCAAGAATTAAAGCTACACAATTCAAGTGTTGTAGGGGCGTAAGTTCAACGATCGGCCTTGGTGAGTCACACTGCTGGCCAGAGCGGGTGAAAAGTTATGCGATGTAAGGAGCAAGGATCGGGAGGTTGGCAAACCACTTGGATCTTCAAGAACCTATGTGCGAGGTGCAAGCAATTAGAAAAAATATTTAGTATGTCAAAGCGCTTTGGTCGCAGCAGACGAGAGAGAAGCAACTTGGGAGTTGGAGTCTCGCATCTTGAAAGCAGATACCGGCGTTGTTCACGTCGGTGCTAGGTAATTGCTAGTTGGTTGTTTTGTTTTTCTGTTGAGGTTGCGTTAGAATTCGGGTCGAATTGCTTAAGGGGGTAGAATGTAATACCGGAAATTGTTTAATTAATTGTTTAATTAATAGAGAGGACTTTGTGAAATAATTAAATTTATAAGAGTTTTGAGGGTTTTATGAAAATTTAAGACAACACGGCCTAGGCCTTGGCCGGTGGGTTTTCTTGGCCCAAGAGGGAGGGAGGCCACCTCTAAAACCTAGGCAGCCCCCACCCCTGCGCCTCCACCCCTGCGCCTCACCGCAGCAGCCGCCGCCCGTGCTGCCCCGACGTCTTCTTCCCGGTGCGCGCCGTCTTCATCGTCGCCGTCTCCTCCCCGGTGCGCCGTCGCCGGCGTTAAATCGCTGTACCGCGTGGATCCGGAGGAAGAGAGGAGGAGATCGCTGGTGTGTTCGTCGCCGTGTTCGTCGTGTTCGTCGACGTGTTCGCCGTCGTGTCGTCAAGGGTAATCCCTGGTAGTCTCTAGATTGGTTTTAATCAAGTTAGATTCGTCGGTTTTCTGGGCTGCTGGGACGGTAGTTGTTTCTCGGTGGTTTTGATCTAGTTTCGTCGGGATTCAGGTCTGGACCCTTCTAGAAAGTTGTAGAGGGTTTAATTATCTTTCCAGGAGTATAAGAACACGTGATTCCGATTTGTGTAGCGAAAGTTATGAATTTTCTAGTGTTACTGTTCTGCAGATCCGGGTAGTTCTGGACAGAGTTTAGTAGATCGGTTTGTGCGACGGAAATAGTTGCGATTCAGGAGTCCTTCAAATTGAGAAAGTTGTAGATAAGTTTCTTAGCTTTCAATAGAGGTAAAGAAGTCCGATTCGAATTTCTGGGCGAAAGTTATGCCTGTTTTAGTGCGCTGTCTAGAGAGTCCGACGTGAATTTGGATGCTTTAGAAAAGGGTTTGGATCGGCTAGTTAATGGCAGAATCAGAGAGTCTCCCCAACTAAGTTTTTGTAGATAATTTAATTATATTTCTAGAGAGTCCAAGAACGCTTAATTTGGAGTTACGTACTGAAAGTTATGATGTTTGGAAGTCGGCTGTCTGTGGTTGGGCAGATTTGGCCGAGGGGAGTTGGGGATTTAATTGAGATAAATTGTTGGGTTAATTGGGGTTGCTGTTATTTTATATCTAGAAACCCGCTACTGTCATGTTGGTAATTATTAATTAAATATTCAGGAGGAGAGCGGATTCGGGGTTGTGCCTTCTACGTGTTCTTCATTTTCTCATGGTTGAGGCAAGTATATTTGTGATGTGAAAATCTGTGTGTTTATGGATTTGTTGAATTGTTTGGATGATGGTTGAATCATGACTGTTTAAATTGTGAGTATGAGTAAGTGATGAATTGAGAATGCTATTTATGTTTTGTTTACATTATGGCATTTATGAGATTGGTTGATGCGTAGTATGGTGAATGCTCGTTATCTTTTGATACATTCACATATATGCATCATATTGAGAATTGTTGAAGTCTTGGTCATGCGGTGATCAAGCATCGAGGCCCCACACTTGCGGAGTGTGGGCAATTGGTCCCTGCACCGAGGGCATGAGGCATGGTGTGCATTGACGGATGCACACCGCATTACATAAAATGCGAAAGAGATGAGAAAGAGGAGATTTTGATCATATTGCATAGCATGATGTTCTATGTTAATTGTTTAACTTGACGTTAATGATCATTGGTATTGATGTTGATATACTTCGAGTCATTGGACTCACTCTTTGCCGCTTGTTTATTTGTTTTAGGTACCAATGTGAGAATGGCATATATGGGATCAAAAAGGGATTAGCTTCGTTGCACGTGCACTATTCCTTCAATAAGAAATAAAGACAGTCATGATAATCTTGTGGCTTGTTAGCTTAATTGGTTCAGTTTATATTCCATCAGATTAAATGTAATAAAGACTTAGTATCATTGGATATTATCTTTCCGTTCATTATTTAGAACTTGTGCTATTCATGCTTATTTAAACTGCCATCTGGTTAATAAACAAAGGAGGTTATGCCGAAATTTTTAGGTAACCTATATTAGTTGTTGTTTTATTGTGGATAGTTAGTAGCATTTCAGGCCTATGTTAGGGTGTTCTGAGGGCCAAAGGGTGGGGAGGGTGGGAGGCCAAGGGAGGGGTTTATAAAGGGGTGTTAGGGTTTGGGAGGGGCAGGCCCCATTTTGGCTTGTGGCCCAAAGCGGCCGCCCACCCTCCGGACAACTCAAAACATCCAAATTAAATATTTTAATTTATTTAATTCATTTTACAAAGTTCTACAATTCATATCTTTCCCTTCCCGCAATTTACCGAAAAACCGGCGACTACGCGATTGTTTTAAAACTTACCAGAACGACGTTCGGGATATTACATTCTCCCACCTAAAAGGATTCGTCCTTGAATCTCGCTTCTCAACCCATGAGACAAAAAAAGAACAAACAAGGAAAGAACAACCATAGAATGGAGCATCCCAAGATAGGATATCCCAAGGGAACAACAACTACGGGTTCTCACCAGCCTTCGAAGAACTCGGGTCCTTTTTCTACATTTGAACTTCAAGCTCCACGTCACCTCCTGCTCGGACTGATTCATCAAGTGGGCCTCCACATATCTGGTGGCTCTCTTCCTCATGTCCAACTCTGACGAGTCCACGACATGCGCCAGTCAACGCCGAGCGCCCGCAATTCTTTTGTCGGCTTTGAGCGGCCAACAGATCCTACGGTTCTCACAAAAAATATAAAGCCACTATCTAAAACCATACTCTTTCTTAGAATATTTTTCTCTATATATTATAATCGGGATAATACATTGTACCCCTTTTAAAGAATTCAACCACACATTCCACTCATAACATTTCTTGAAGCACAAACAATAACTGTTACAAATGTAACACATCCACAAGAAGAATGAAGCATTCTCAAGCAACACACTAGCAACCAGATTTCCTTCAAAGGACCACGGTCCAAATCAAAGGATTCTCAACAAAACCATTCACACTCTCCAAATAGACATTTGGAGAATCCACACTGCACAAGCCAAGAGTGAAAATCACTCGACAGACCATAACAATCATTTTCTTTTCCTAACTGGAAAAGAATACACCACAACATATAACAACTCAATTTGCAGATAACCTCTGCCATAAACACACAGTTTAACCAAGAATCGAGAGAGCTTATTACTGCTCGAGATATTATTAATTTCCCTTTCCATTCCCCTTAAAAAAAATTTCCTTGAACCAAGGATTTCCAAATCATCGTCCAACACACCAACTAAATGCCATACACCTCTTAAAAACATTGCAACCCAAATAGATTACCCCTTTCTTGGAGAGGCAAAGAAGTAAATTCAAAGACAAAGGAAGATGTTACCATCGCAATAAAAACAAGACCAGGAAGAAATAACAATAAATCTTGGACAATAAAAGATAAGATCACAGCTGAAGGCACATGCCTCCTCAAGAAGAAAAATATCAAATATCAACCAATAAGAATACAATATTGCCATTCGAGCTCAAGAAGCTCTTATGCGGCGAAAATATTGCCATTTGAGCTCAAGTAACTCTATATGTGAGAATAAGAAGTCAAACACACCTCCAAAAAATGCACAACTTGACTTCAACCTCCAATACTTTTACCAAACTTTTCTTTAACAAATAGAACAACCTTCTTTGATTATGGTATCACCTTAACAATTCCAACAAAAGAGAATTGAAGACCACAACATATTAATTCTTTAAGAACTAATAAAACCTCTCAACACGACACTTTGCTTAAAAACAATTTCAGCTACCACATAAATCACGAGATCAAAAATATCGCGTACATAATTCTCAAAACCTTTGATTTAAATAGTATCATGGAAGTTATCAAATTCTTTTATTTATAGAACATTCAACATTATCATCACAACTACATACTAACCATCATACTAACATCAGAATAATACATTCTTAACAAGCATCATCATATCCTCAAATCTCTTCACAAACTTTTTCAAAAAGAAACACAAGGAATCACTTCATCATGTTTCTATTATCTACATAAGGTTGCGACTACTTAATCTAGGAAATCCTAGTGCATAAGCCACCATAATAGAACAAAGCTCTTAAACAAGATGATACTAGAACATGGCAATCTCGCAAAACATGCTAGTATAAATTTCTTATAAGATTCCATATATTCAATTCTTATTGATGCTCAACTCTAATTTAGCACAGATTGATTGTACTCTAATCATTACTGGCAATAATTGATTATTATTTTATCATAACAACATTCATGATCCTAACTCCGTTTTACAATCATAAAACAATCATGAGCATAGATTCAGCATTTCATCTTATGTTCAGTAATTAGAACGAAATAACTTTAAACTTCAATAATACCAGCTTTGTAAGACAAGATTCTACAAGTCAATACATCAACCTTCATCTATTTCTTTATACATATTTCAACAATTTAGCATGATGAAAGATATATGAAACTAGCAATTGAACATGCTCATACAGATCTAAATAAATGATGATTAAAGGTTAATATTTCCAAGACAATATCCCAACACCTCCTTACTTAATCATTCCAAATGGTCAGATTAATTACTAAAGACAAACATAATTCAATTTATCCAACATGATAGAAATTTAGGCAATCCCGATAATCATTCTAATTATTTTTGCACACTCCTCAAGAACTCCATGAGTCCAATCATGTTTAAACAATTTCTTAATCACAGTTCTTAAATAAACTATTACAAGGCAATATCAAAATTAATCAGCTACACTTCCAAGGATGCTAGTTGAAATTAATTATGCACCACGCTAACATCTCAACTTGATAATTCATACCTTACGAATTAGTTTATATAATTACCATCTTCCACTTAAACATAGCAAAACACCACAAAGAGTTTTAACACTCTCTTTTAGAAAGGAGAGGAAATAAATTTCAACACTCCAAATAATCTAGAAGAAATACATAGATCCAAGGCTTTCACATATCAATGAGTTTTGCAACTCAAAACTGGCATTACTAAAAGAAAATACCAAGCAAACCAATAAGTCATGAATCACAACAAGACAAAACTACTACGAGGGGACTAACCTTACAAATCAACAATAGGCACAGGTAGCAAAAGTATCTCATTAGTCCGAAAAGAAACAATATACGCTTCAAGAAAAATCGCTTTCTAGATCCAAAGCGCACGACAAGTCACACGACGCGAATCGATCTAAAAGCGCCGCGTCTAATCTCTAATCGGGCATTTGATCTATTATCTACCAACAAATTTCGTGCCAAGAACCTTAATTAATCCATAAAACAGAGGATTTGGGATGGGGAAAAATTACCAAGATGAAGATTTTCCCCAATTTTTCCTCCTCTCCTTCCTTCTCCTTCTTCTCCTTCCTTGTCCTTCCTTCTCCTTCCTTCTTCTCCTTCCTTCTCCTCCAATGGCAAAGACTCTTGGGGCACCCATGGCAGCAATAGGGGGGGCGCAAGGGGCTGGTGGGGGCGGCCAAAGGGTGTGGGAGGGTGGGAGGCCAAGGAGGGGGTTTATAAAGGGGTGTTAGGGTTTGAGAGGTGCACGGCCCCATTTGGGCTTGCTGGTCCAAAGCGGTTGGCCCACCCTCCGTGATAGCTCAAAACATCCAAATTAAATATTTTAATTTATTTAATTCATTTTACAAAGTTCTACAATTCATATCTTTCCCTTCCCGCAATTTACCAAAAACCCATGACTCACGATTGTTTTAAAACTTACCAGAACGATGTTCGGGACATTACTGAGCAAGTTATTAATTTAGTTGAGTAATTGTGCCTAAAACAAGTCAAACTTATTTTATTTAGGTTCCTAACTTTTCCGAATTTATGGAATTTTCTGGGATTTATTTGGAGTTTCGCTATTTTCTAGCTTGTATTTTAATTTATGGGCTTTTCTGAAAATCAAAACCCAAAATAAAATTTTAAGTCCTTTGCCAATTCGGGTATTACCGAATAACTAGCACCGGGTATTACCGATTATATATCTGGATATTCTTCTATCCGTCGAAAACTACTCTCCCGATTTCGACAATCACTATCCGATTCCAATACCATATCTGGTAAAACCATCCAGTTACTGACTATTTTTCTGAAATACCATCCGAACTGACTTGGTTGGTCCGTCGGTCGGGAAATATCCAAACTAATTGCACCCCTAACCATACCGTTGTTGGTGGCACCACTGTTCATCTGGTTTCACGGATTCTCAAAAGCAAACCGCACCTTATCATTATCCTTAATCCTACTCCGCAAAGATAGGGAACAACCGTATCATCTTGGTATCAAAGCCGATGGTTGATATGGTTGGATTACTTATTTCTAGTTTATATTGTTTTACTTGTTGTTCTTTATTCCTAGAACCCTAAAACAGAATATTGCAACACAAAAAATCCAAACCCTAGTTTTCAATATGCCATTCTTGTGAGTTTAGTTAGGTTTTAATCCATTAGAAACTTTGTTTAGTTGCATTTTTCTCCAGTTGCTTATCTTAATCTTTGTTCTATCGTAAACTTGAAAAATCCCAAAAGCAAATTCTGTTCTTGAATCAATTTCCGTCGAATCTGAGTTCTACATAGTCCGAAGTTTGATTTAGGTGTTCTTCGATTCATTGGAAACCTTACAATGAGACCTATCTATTTGTATAGAATCTTTTTGTATAGAGGCTTTAGTCATGTACAAATCCGCTTTGTTTTAGGTGTTTCGACCCAACAAGTTTCAAAGACTCACAGATTCAAATTTCGAATCGATTCTAAACCCAAGTTCATCACGATTTGAATCATTCGGAGTCTGGATGTAAGTCAAGTTTGATGCTATAAATTATAATCCTATCTATCGTTTTGAGTAATTCTCTAGTAATTCTTGCTAGTTGATCACTCTAGTTCTTGCTGAAGGTTTGTGCGTAGTGTTCTTCGCTTAAATTCTTGAGCCGTGCATAATTTCTTGAGAAGCTTCACTTATATCCTTTGAGCACCATATCTTTCTTTGTGAAAACTTTGCTCCTAATGAGACAAGCTATTTGATATTTCTTTTGGACTGCTCATATCGTTTTACGCATGATTTTGAAACTAGAATCAATTTCGGTGTGTACTGATTTTTGTGAAATGAAGTTACACGACCGAATACACGAAAGAATCAAAAAGTGCCTCAATAAAAAGTAAGAAAATAGAAGGGAAAAAGATAAGAACGTGTGCTAAATATGTGCATTATTACACCATTTTGTCTCCAAATTTCATATTGTGCACTTGTGTTATCATTAGTGTCTCTCCACAACTTGTATAATACAAGTCGTTATTAATCACTTATATCTTGATAGTTCATTCCTTTGCTTATCTTGATGGTCCATTCCTTTGATTGCATCAAATTCTAAGATCTCTGTGTGTGAGTTGTGTTCTAAATACCTATCTTATATCTTTTGGATCAGCAACTAGATATTGAATTCTAGTTTGGATTGCTACTTATCTTTGCAATAACTATGTAATACCCTGAACGCCATTTCGGCGTCAGCTTTAAATTAATCGCGGAGTCACCGGTTTTTGGTAAATCGTGGGAAGGAAAAAATAAAAATTATGGAATAGCGTAAAATAAATATAACAAATAAATAAATAAATAAAAACTATGAGTGGGCTGCCTGGAGAGTGGGCCGACCACCTTGGGCCTAAGGCCCAAGGGGTGGCCGCACCCCTTTAACCTAGCCGCCCCTTCCCCTATTTCCCCTTGGCCGCCACCCCCAACCCCCACCCTTGGCGCACCTTCTTCCCCTCCCGGTGCACCTCCAACTCCCCTACAAGTCATTGTTCATTGGAGCAAAGGAGAAAGAGAAGGAAGAAGAAGGGAAGAGAAGGAAGAAGAAGAGAAGGAGGAGAAGAAGAGGAGGAAAAGAAGAGGGGTGATCCCAAGGGATCCTTTAGGTAATTTTTTCTAATCCCAAACCCCTCTATTTTTAGAGTAATTAGGGTTCATGGCACAGAATTAGAAGGAGATTAGCAGATTGATTACTCGATTAGAGATTTCTAGTTGTCTTTTGTCAGATCAATTCGCAGAGCGCCTATTTGCTATTTAGACCTATGAAACGATTGTTCCTACGGATCTTCCCAAAAGGAAAATTGTAGAGGACTTCGAGACCCATCTTCTGTATATTTTTTCGGAATTTTTGGCAACGGGATCTGGGCGTAGCAGAGTCGGGAACACCGCTGTCTGTCAGGGGTACATATTGGGATAGATTGCTGTTCAAGTGTGATTTAGGGGTAGTAGATGATTTTTATGATTTTTATCGCAATTGAGAAAAATGTAGGGAATTCAGTAATATAAGTGCTGTATAAAAATAAAAATTTTTAGAGCGTTACACTGTGGTTGGGACGGGCTAGAATCTGCGCGCCAGATTGCCGAACAGAGAACATCCTCTATTTTGCGCATTAAGTTACACCTTGCTATGATCAAAATAAAAATATATGATCTACATGAAAAGTGAAGGTATTTAAGTGAAGAATCTAGAAATATATCATTTGCTGTAAATGTCTTAATATTGTTAAAGATACAAAAATATTAAGCATCGCTACTGTAGTGGGTAGATTAAAGAATCGTTAAGCGGAGAGGATTATGTGTGGGTTCGGAATTTTAGCGACGTCTTTACTTCTTAAGACGCGTTTTCATTGCTATTGTTCTGTGCTGAGAGGTACTTTTGGACAGGTGGTTTTGCTCCTGAACGTACGTGATTGATTCGCTTCAACGGTAAAGGCAAGTAAACGTAGCAGTTGTGCTACTGTTTAACTCGTTAATTATTCTACATTCACATTAATTAATTCTTTAAAATTGAGGTGCTATGTCATTTCTACATGCTTCCTTAATGTGGTCCAGATGGTAGTATTTTTGAGAATTCAATTGTTTATGATCTTGATGGTTTAATTGTGGATATGCGGAATTGTTCTTGATGAATCAATATAGTTGAGGGGTAGAAAACTTTACGAGTATATTGTGGTCTAAGTGGTAGTATTCTTAGTGAATACTTGTGGTTGTGATGGTAGCAATTATTGATCAATTGATATGTTGGATAAATTGCTCGTAATCATGTGGAAATTTGTTTAGTATGCTAATGCGGAATATGAAAACAAATATGTGGTGGATATGTGGTTGTGGATATGTTGTGAGCATGCTGATCCTCCTTTGAGGTTGGAATTCATGTGGTTTATGATTATCATATCATTTATATCATATCATGACATTTGCATATGTGGATGTCAAGACTTAGTCATTGTAACAACCCCTGTTGTTATTTTCAAATTTCAGTAATAAAAAAATTTATTAATAATTAAAATTAATTCAATTTAAAATAAAAATAAGTGTTCTTTAGTTGCCTGAATTTGGAAGTTTGTGTTTGCCCGTTTTTAGCCTTTTCAAAAAGGTTTTCGTTAAAAGTAAATTTTACTAAAAACATAAAACTATTGTCAAATAAAAGGTATTGGTAAAGTTTCATAAAAGAAACTATTTCAAATTAAGTATTTAAAAGCATTTGGCTTTTATTTAGTTTTCCTGTGATTTTCTGGTTTTATCTGGAGTTATTTGGAGTTTATTTCAAAGCCTAAAAGCAAGAAAATATATTTTAAATATTTTCTTAAAGCTAAAAAGATTTATTTAGCCTTTTCCAAGCTTCCCAAAATTTAATATTAATTTATGAGATCTTCTGAGATTTTAAAATCAGCTTTAAAAGCTAAAGGATATTTTTTTGTGAAAATGAAAAGAGTAAATTTGAGTTGAAAATATTTTTAGAAAGTCTAAAAATATTTTATAGAATTTTTGAGAATTTTCTGGAATTAAAAATCAATTTTTGAGTTTAAAAGATATTTTATAGAATTTTATAAAGGCCCAAAATAAATTAAAAATATTTTTCCTAAGTATAAAATGTCTCCAGGAATTTTCTATAAATTTCTGGGATTTTTAAATGTTATTTGCTATTTTTAAAGTGTTTAAGAAACCTCCTCCTATTTTCTGAAAATAGAATTCGAATTTAAATCCCGGATTAATCCCGTGGTGACAAGTGTCGCACCAGGATTAAATCTTACCCCTTCACTCATTCAATCTCAACCCCTCATCATCACTTAAATTGGATGGCTGAGATTTTGCCACATCTCTCAATCTAAACCATCCAATCTTTTCACTCTATCCCTCTCTCTCACTTACAAATGGGGCCCACATGTCATCCCTAACCTTCAACCATCTTCTTCATTTCTCTCTCTCTCTCTTTTCTTGCCGATGGAAACCACCGCCGCGCTTCGCCGCCGGCCGGCGCCTTCCCCGCCGCCTCGGTCTCCCCACCCGCCGCCGCTAAGCCGCCTCGACGCCGCCCCCACCTCCCACGCTGCCACCAACCGCCGCCATAAAAGGCCACGAACTCCGCCGACGCCGCTTTTTCCGAGAACGGCCGCCTCGGCTCCCTCGCCCACCACCGCATTCCACCGCCATAAATGGCGATTTTCGCAGCATTCCCACCATAGCGGTTTTGCCTCCATGGACTCCGGCGACCTCTCACCTCCTCCTCCCTATAAATACTTGCATCCAGCGCCAACCGCATCCCCAATCACCGCCGCTCCACCACCCCTCTGGTCAAGCCGCCGCCGCCCAGAGCCGCCGCCGAGAGCACCTCTGCCGCCTTCTCTCCTCCCGGCCGCCACCTCGGCCACCATTTGTAACACCCCACCAAACAATGGCCTGAAATGCTACCAAACTAACAACATAATAAAACTATGCTAAGGTATTCTATAAAATTTCTAAGAGCCTCCTTTGTTTATTGATAAAATGAAGTTCTAACAATATTATCAAAAGGTATGAATAACCGCAAGCAAAGTAATTTGGCTACTAAGCGAAACATCTATAAAACTTAAGTAAAGCACTGAAGCAATATGAAGAAGTTCTAATCCATTATTACATCTCAATCAAGGTCATAATCACATACCACTTGAACTAATCAACAAATAATAATTAGAGTTCTCTATCTTCTCCATGGTGAATATTTCGTGCAAGTGCAACAATACTAATCCTCTTTATTCCCATGCATGTCGACCTCGTGAAGGTACCTAAAATAAACAAACAACAACAACAAAACAATGCAAGAGTGAGTCCAATGACTCGGCAAGTATAATCGTAACAAATGCAAGCATGAACATTAACTCTCAAGTTAAACATTTTACATATGAATTTCATGCTATGCATTATGATCAAAAGCTCCTCTTTCTCATCTCTTTCGCATTTTACGGTGACGCGGAGTGTGCATCCGTCAATGCACACCCATGCCCTGTACCCTGCAGTGGGGACCAATTGCCCACACTCCGCAAGTGTGGGGACCTCGATGCTTGATCACCGCATGATCAAGACTTCAACAATTCTCAATATGATGCATATATGTGAATGTATCAAAAGATAACGAGCATTCCCCATACTACGCATCAACCAATCTCATAAATGTCATAATGTAAATGTAACATAAATAGCATTCTCAATTCATCACTTACTCATACTCACAATTTAAACAGTCATGATTCAACCATCATCCAAACAATTCAACAAATCCATAAACACACGATTTTCACATCACAAATATACTTGCCTCAACCGAGAAAATGAAGAACACGTAGAAGGCACAACCCCCGGAATCCGCTCTCCTCCCTTGACGACACGACGACGAACACGCCGACGAACACGACGAACACGGCGACGAACACGCCCGCGATCTCCTCCTCTCTTTCCTCCGGATCCACGCGGACAGCGACGAACGTCGGCGACGGCGCACGGGGAGGAGACGACGACGATGAAGACGACGCCGCGCGACCGAAGAAGACGTCGGGCAGACGGCGGGGCTGGGGTGGAGGCGCAGGGGTGGAGGCGCAGGGGGTGGGGGGCTGCCTAGGGTTTTAAGAGGTGGCCTCCCCTCCCCTCTTGGGCCAAGAAAAACCCACCTGGGCCAAGGCCTAGGCCCAGGTTGTCTTAAATTTTCATAAAACCCGTCAAAACTCTTATAAATTTAATTATTTCACAAAAGTCCCTCTCTCTATTAATTAAACAATTAATTAAACAATTTCCGGTATTACATTCTACCCCTTAAACAGTAATTCGACCCCAATTCTAACCGCAACCTCAACGAAAACAAAAACAACCAACTAGCAATTAACTAGCACCGACGTGAACAACGCCGGTATCTGCTTTCAGCAGATGCGAGACTCCAACTCCCAAGTTGCTTCTCTCTCGGTCTCTGCGACCAAAGCGCTTTGACATACTAAATATTTTTTTTTCTAATTGCTTGCACCTCGCACATAGGTTCTTGAAGATCCAAGTGGTTTGCCAACCTCCCGATCCTTGCTCCTTACATCCGCATAACTTTTCACCCGCTCACGGTACCAATGATTGTGACTCACCAAGGCGGTCGTTGAACTTACGCCCTACAACACTTGAATTGTGTAGCTTTAATTCTTGAATGGTGGTCGGTCTTACTCGTTGGTCAACGGTTTTAATGAAGCCCACGCCCGGATCTTTCAAGTTCTCCTCGATACCGAAGTCATACAAAGCGCCGTGTATCCCACACTAGAACCCAAGGTAGTCCTAGTGATACACAAACCCCTAAAACTTCAATTAACAAAAGCGATTAAATACACATCGGGTTATCATTCCCTTTAGTACCAACCCACACAATCACAAAGCACATATATCTCATGTTTCCATTCTCAATCGATCTCTTTACCTTAGCAATGAGCACCCCTTAAACACGGGCACACCATGTGGGTCAAGGTAAACCCACTCTTTCACACACGAATACAACCGAAAATAAGGGATTCTTATTGCAATCACGCATCACCCACTCCCCACCAAAGGGTCAAATCATAAAGAAAATCGAGGATTCAACATAAGAACCTCTCCACCTTCCAAGTAGGTGGTTTGCGGACAAACAACACATACGTCAAAGGGGAATCACTCAAATGTCAAACCTGTCCATTTTTTTCCTAAACCGAAAAACCACACAAGCCAACAAAAAGTCAACTCAAACCACAAAAGACTTTTCTCTCATCACGTAGCTCAAACAAGAATCGGGAGCATTTTACTACCATTTTTTATTAAACTTCCTCTTGAATCACGAGGTTCCAAATTATCCCATACCATACTAGCTCAATTCTCTTAAATTGGCAACATCAACTCTATGTTCAAACCGAGTGCATCCAACACACTTTTGTAGAGGACTCTACTATTCTCATAATAACATATCGTAATCAACTCCTCTTCCCACATGTTACTTTAACGAATAATTTCCAATGCACCTCATCGTTATTTTTCACCCACCAACACTTCACCACAAATCTTAAGGACAATCAACATGAATTTCTCGGCTCACATACTCATTTACTACATCCAAAGGATACTATCAAGGAACATCATAATATTCGAATCCTCCTTCCACTATTCTCACGCAATAACATTAGCCTCCAAGGTTCTAGCATAGATCACCAACCAAAATTTCCCATCTCTAAGGCTTCTATACATATACTTGATATATTTAATACAAAGACTCTTAAATTCAGTGACTAAAATTTCCACAATCAACCATACTCAATCATTAACAACCATATGAAACATATTCTCAACTTGATTATCTCAGAGAAAGATTCTAACTCCTAGAGGGTTACTCATCGAGCTAAGTTATACATGGCAAAATTCAACAATCCTTACTATCCCAATAATTCCCACGACGGTTGGGCTTCTTCACAATTATAAACTCATTAACTACACCATCATAATCATTCTAATAATCCTTGCAAAGTACCCCATCATGATGCTCCAATAAAATTGATCAAGATTCCCATACTTTCAATAATTCCAACGTTCCACAAAATGAACGTAACACTCATGAACCACAGCTAGGTTCTTCTAGTTGCAACAATAAAACTATTTAGCCCCAAGGACAACATCTTCTTTAAATCAAATCCTCATCGAGAATTATTCAACGTAACAATTTATCACTCCAAGAATCTCAAGTATCTTGATACCCACAATCTCACCGGACTAATCACAAAATCACACCAACCAGTTGCCATACACATCTTAAAGGTCTTTGCAACCCAAACTGCGTGCCCTTTCTTGGAGAAGCAAAGAAGAAAATTTCAGCACAATGTCCATCGCAATAAACACAAAACCAAGAAAACAAAGATCTTGGACAACAAAGGATAAGACCACGGTGAAGGCGCATGCCTCCTCGAGACGAAAACATCAAATCTCAACCAATACGAATACAAGATTGTCATTTGAGCTCCGAAACTCTTAGCAATAAAATAAGAAGTCAAACACACTTCACAAAGATTGCACAACTTGACTTCAACCTTCAAAACTTTTATCAAACTTTTCCTTTTAACAAAGAGAACAACCTTCTTTGAATACGGTATCACCTTAACAATTCCAACAAAAGAAGAGTTGAAGACCACAACACATTAATTCTTTAAGAACTAATTAAAATCCTCAACACGACACTTTGCTTAAAACAATTTCAGCTACCACATAAATCATGAGATCAAAGATCGCATACACACTATCAAAACTTTTGATTTAAATAGTACCAAGGAATTTATTCAAATTCTTCTATTTAATGAACCTTCAACATTACCATCATAACCACAAATGGACCAACATACTAACATCGAATAACACATTCTTAACAAGCATCATCATATCCTCAACTCCTTCATAAACTTTTCCAAAAGAAACATAAGAAATCACTTCATCATGTTTCTAATATCTAAATAAGGTTGCAACTACTTGATCTAGGAGAACCTAGTGCATAAGCCACATAAATAGAACAAAGCTCTTAAACAAGATGATACTAGAACATGACAATCTCACAAAACATACTAGCATAAATCTCTTACTAGATTTCATATATTCAATTCTTATGGATGCTCAACTTTAATTTAGCACAAATTAATTGTACTCTAGTCATTACCGCAATAATTGATTATTATTTTATCGCAACGGCATTCATGATCCTAACTTCGTTTTACAATCATAAAACAATCATGAACATAGATTCAGTATCCTACCTTACATTCAGAAACTAGAACGGAAATGACTTTAATCTTAAATAATACCAGCTTGTAAGACAAGTTCCTACTAGTCAATACCTCAACCCTCATCTATTTCTTTATACATATTTCAACAATCTAACATGGTAAAAGATAGATGAAACTAGCAATTGTGCACGCTCATAAAGTATCTAAATAAAAGACATATTAAAGATTAATATTACCAAGACAATATTCCCACACCTTCTTCTTAATAATTCCAAACAGTTAGATTAATCACTAACGACAAACATAATTCCATGTATCCAACATGATAGAATTTTAATCAATCATAATAATCATTGTAACTCTTTTGCACTCTCCTCAATAACTACATGGGTTCCAATCATGTATAGGCAATTTCTTAATCACTGTTCTTTAATAAACTATTACAAGCAATATCAAAATTAATCAACTACACTTCCAAGGATGCTAGTTGAATTAATTATGCACCACGCTAACTTCACAACTTGACAATTCATACCATACGAGTTAGCTTAGATGATCACCACCTTCTACTTAAGCATAGCAAAATAACATAAAGGATTTTAACACTCTCTTTCAAAAGAAGAGGAACAATAAACTTCAACGCCGAGATATAGAAATACAAAGATCCAAAGCTTTACATAACAATGAGTTTTGCAACTCAAAACTTGCATTAACAAGAGAAAATACCAAGCGAGCCAATAAGTCATGATTCACAACAAGACAAAAGTCCCACGAAGGAACTAACCTTACAAATCAACAAAAAGCACGGTAGCAAAGTATCTCAAGAGTCCGGAAAGAAACAATAATCGCTTCAAGGAACGGTAGAGACCAATTGCATACCCTCAACCGCAAGAACCACAATCTCAAAAGAAATTATTAACTCCAATCACCAAGAATTGGCGAAATCAACTTAAGGATAATAACAACTTTTCTAATAAATTCACCAAGAACACCTGCAATTAAGTTACCCGAGGTAGCTACATTGCTAATCCTCATACTACAAAAATGATATAATCGGCAATACCAAGGTAGCACATCACAACATCTACATCATATCATTGACTATTCTCACCATAATATCATATGAGCAAATCATAATCATACAAGATTATCAATAAGCATACAAGATTATCTCATAATGTAAATCATCAATATAACATGTCAAAAGCATAAATGCAATGCTTGACCCATCCCATCCCATCGTGCACCGGTGTGTCAATTTAATAGTTTAATTACCACGGACCTAAAGCCCGCTCGATACCAATCAGTAACACCCCACCTAACATAGGCCTCGAAATGCTACTAACTATCCACAATAAAACAACAACTAATATAGGTTACCTAAAAATTTCGGCATAACCTCCTTTGTTTATTAACCGATGGCGGTTTAAATAAGCATGAATAGCACAAGTTCTAAATAATGAACGGAAAGATAATATCCAATGATACTAAGTCTTTATTACATTTAATTTGATGGAATATAAACTGAACCAATTAAGCTAACAAGCCACAAGATTATCATGACTGTCTTTATTTCTTATTGAAGGAATAGTGCACGCAACAAGCTAATCCCTTTTGATCCATATATGCCATTCTCACATTGGTACCTAAAACAAATAAACAACAAGAAGAGTGAGTCCAATGACTCGGCAAGTATATCAACATCAATACCAATGATCATTAACCGTCAAGTTAAACAATTAACATAGAACATCATGCTATGCAATATGATCAAAATCTCCTCTTTCTCATCTCTTTCGCATTTTACCGTGTGCACGGTGTGCATCCGTCAATGCACACCCATGCCTGCACCCTCTGCTGGGGACCAATTGCCCACACTCCGCAAGTGTGGGGACCTCGATGCTTGATCACCGCATGACCAAGACTTCAACAATTCTCAATATGATGCATATATGTGAATGTATCAAAAGATAACGAGCATTCACCATACTACGATCAACCAATCTCATAAATGCCATAATGTAAACAAAACATAAATAGCATTCTCAATTCATCACTTACTCATACTCACAATTTAAACAATCATGATTCAACCATCATCCAAACAATTCAACAAATCCATAAACACAGATTTTCACATCACAAATATACTTGCCTCAACCGCGAGAAAATGAAGAACACGTAGAAGGCACAACCCCGGAATCGCTCTCCTCCTGAATATTTAATTAATAATTACCAACATGACAGTAGCGGGTTTCTAGATATAAAATAACAGCAACCCCAATTAACCCAACAATTTATCTCAATTAAATCCCTAACTCCCTCGGCCAAATCTGCCCAACCACAGACAGACCGACTTCCAAAAATCATAACTTTCAGTACGTAACTCCAATTAAGCGCTCTTGGACTCTCTAGAAATATAATTAAATTATCTACAAAACTTAGTTGGGGAGACTCTCTGATTCTGCCATTAACTAGCCGATCCAAACCCTTTTCTAAAGCATCCAAATTCACGTCGGACTCTCTAGACAGCGCACTAAAACAGGCATAACTTTCGCCCAGAAATTCGAATCCAGACTTCTCTACCTCTATTGAAAGCTAAGAAACTTATCTACAACTTTCTCAATTTGAAGGACTCCTGAATCGCAACTATTTCCGTCGCACAAACCGATCTACTAAACTCTGTCCAGAACTACCCGATCTGCAGAACAGTAACACTAGAAAATTCATAACTTTCGCTACACAAATCTGAATCACGTGTTCTTATACTCCTGGAAAGATAATTAAACCCTCTACAACTTTCTAGAAGGGTCCAGACCTGAATCCCGACGAAACTAGATCAAAACCATCGAGAAACAACTACCGTCCCAGCAGCCCAGAAAACCGACGAATCTAACTTGATTAAAAACCAATCTAGAGACAACCAGGGATTACCCTTGATGACACGACGACGAACACGTCGACGAACACGACGAACACGGCGACGAACACGCCCGCGATCTCCTCCTCTCTTTCCTCCGGATCCGCGCAGTACAGCGACGAACGGCGGCGGCGCACCGGGGAGGAGACGACGACGATGAAGACGACGACGGCGACTGGGAAGAAGACGTCGGGCAGCACGGGCGGCGGCTGCTGGGGTGGAGGCGCAGGGGTGGAGGCGCAGGGGTGGGGGCTGCCTAGGGTTTTAAGAGGTGGCCTCCTCCCTCTTGGGCCAAGAAAAACCCACTGGCCAAGGCCTACGCCCGAGTTGTCTTAAATTTTCATAAAACCCTCAAAACTCTTATAAATTTAATTATTTCACAAAGTCCCTCTCTATTAATTAAACAATTAATTAAACAATTTCCGGTATTACATTCTACCCCTTAAACAGTAATTCGACCCCAATTCTAACCGCAACCTCAACAGAAAACAAAACAACCAACTAGCAATTAACTAGCACCCGACGTGAACAACGCCGGTATCGCCAAGATGCGAGACTCCAACTCCCAAGTTGCTTCTCTCTCGGTCTGCTGCGACCAAAGCGCTTTGACATACTAAATATTTTTTTTCTAATTGCTTGCACTCGCACATAGGTTCTTGAAGATCCAAGTGGTTTGCCAACCTCCCGATCCTTGCTCCTTACATCGCATAACTTTTCACCGCTCGGGCACCAATGATTGTGACTCACCAAGGCCACTCGTTGAACTTACGCCCTACAACACTTCAATTGTGTAGCTTTAATTCTTGAATGGTGGTCGGTCTTACTCGTTGGTCAACGGTTTTAATGAAGCCCACGCTCCGATCTTTCAAGTTCTCCTCGATACCGAGTCATACAAAGCGCAGTGTATCCCACACTAGAACCCAAGGTAGTCCTAGTGATACACAAACCCTAAAACTTCGCAATTAACAAAAGCGATTAAATACACATCGGGTTATCATTCCCTTTAGTACCAACCCACACAATGCAGACAACACATATATCTCATGTTTCCATTCTCAATCGATCTCTTTACCTTAGCAATGAGCACCCCTTAAACACGGGCACACCACGTGGGTCAAGGTAAACCCACTCTTTCACACACGTAATACAACTGAAAATAAGGGATTCTTATTGCAATCACGCATCACCCACTCCCCACCAAAGGGTCAAATCATAAAGAAAATCGAGGATTCAACATAAGAACCTCTCCACCTTCCAAGTAGGTGGTTTGCGGACAAACAACACATACGCCAAAGGGGAATCACTCAAATGTCAAACCTGTCCATTTTTTTTCCTAAACCGAAAAACCACACAAGCCAACAAAAGTCAACTCAAACCACAAAAGACTTTTCTCTCATCACGTAGCTCAAACAAGAATCAGGGAGTATTTTACTACCATTTTTTTTATTAAACTTCCTCTTGAATCACGAGGTTCCAAATTATCCCATACCATACTAGCTCAATTCTCTTAAATTGGCAACATCAACTCTATGTTCAAACCGAGTGCATCCAACACACTTTTGTAGAGGGACTCTACTATTCTCATAATAACATACTGTAATCAACTCCTCTTCCCACATGTTACTTTAACGAATAATTTTCAATGCACCTCATCGTTATTTTTCACCCACCAACACTTCACCACAAATCTTAAGGACAATCAACATGAATTTCTCGGCTCACATACCCATTTACTACATCCAAAGGATACTATCAAGGAACATCATAATATTCGTAATCCACTCCTTCCACTATTCTCACGCAATAACATTAGCCTCCAAGGTTCTAGCATAGATCACCAACCAAAATTTCCCATCTCTAAGGCTTCTATACATATACTTGATATATTTAATACAAAGACTCTTAAATTCAGTGACTAAAATTTCCACAATCAACCATACTCAATCATTAACAACCATATGAAACATATTCTCAACTTGATTATCTGTAGAAAGATTCTAACTCCTAGAGGGTTACTCACTGAGCTAAGTTATACATGGCAAAAATTCAACAATCCTTACTATCCCAATAATTCCCACAACGGTTGGGCTTCTTCACAATTATAAACTCATTAACTACACCATCATAATCATTCTAATAATCCTTGCAAAGTACCCCATCATGATGCTCCAATAAAATTGATCAAGATTCCATACTTTCAATAATTCCAACGTTCAAAGAAAATAAACGTAACACTCATGAACCACAGCTAGGTTCTTCTAGTTGCAACAATAAAACTATTTAGCCCCAAGGACAACATCTTCTTTAAATCAAATCCTCATCGAGAATTATTCAACGAACAATTTATCACTCCAAGAATCTCAAGTATCTTGATACCCACAATCTCACCCGGACTAATCACAAAACCACACCAACCGGTTGCCATACACATCTTAAAGGTCTTTGCAACCCAAACTGCGTACCCTTTCTTGGAGAAGCAAAGAAGAAAATTTCAGCACAATGTCCATCTGCAATAAACACAAAACCAAGAAAACAAAGATCTTGGACAACAAAGGATAAGACCACGGTGAAGGCGCATGCCTCCTCGAGACGAAAACATCAAATCTCAACCAATACGAATACAATATTGTCATTTGAGCTCCGAAACTATTAAGCAAATAAAATAAGAAGTCAAACACACTTCACAAAGATTGCACAACTTGACTTCAACCTTCAAAACTTTTATCAAACTTTTCCTTTTAACAAAGAGAACAACCTTCTTTGAATACGGTATCACCTTAACAATTCCAACAAAAGAAGAGTTGAAGACCACAACTGTAATACCCGAAATTGTTTAATTAATTGTTTAATTAATAGAGAGAGGACTTTGTGAAATAATTAAATTTATAAGAGTTTTGAGGGTTTTATGAAAATTTAAGACAACTGGGCCTAGGCCTTGGCCTGTGGGTTTTCTTGGCCCAAGAGGGGAGGGAGGCCACCTCTTAAAACCCTAGGCAGCCCCCACCCCGCGCGCCCACCCCGCGCCTCACCCCAGCAGCCGCCGCCCGTGCTGCCTCGACGCCTTCTTCCCGTGCGCGCCGTCGTCTTCATCGTCGTCGTCTCCCCCGGCGCCGTCGCCGACGCTCGTCGCTGCACCGCGTGGATCCGGAGGAAGAGAGGAGGAGATCGCGGGCGTGTTCGTCGCCGTGTTCGTCGACGTGTTCGCCGTCGTGTCGTCAAGGGTAATCCCTGGTAGTCTCTAGATTGGTTTTAATCAAGTTAGATTCGTCGGTTTTCTGGGCTGCTGGGACGGTAGTTGTTTCTCGGCAGTTTTGATCTAGTTTCGTCGGGATTCAGGTATGGACCCTTCTAGAAAGTTGTAGAGGGTTTAATTATCTTTCTAGGGAGTACAAGAACACGTGATTCGGATTTGTGTAGCGAAAGTTATGAATTTTCTAGTGTTACTGTTCTGCAGATCGGGGTAGTTCTGGACAGAGTTTAGTAGATCGGTTTGTGCGACGGAAATAGTTGCGATTCAGGAGTCCTTCAAATTGAGAAAGTTGTAGATAAGTTTCTTAGATTTCAATAGAGGTAAAGAAGTCCGATTCCAATTTCTGGGCGAAAGTTATGCCTGTTTTAGTGCGCTGTCCAGAGAGTCCGACGTGAATTTGGATGCTTTAGAAAAGGTTTGGATCGGCTAGTTAATGGCAGAATCAGAGAGTCTCCCAACTAAGTTTTTGTAGATAATTTAATTATATTTCTAGAGAGTCCAAGAACGCTTAATTTGGAGTTACGTACTGAAAGTTATGATTTTTGGAAGTCGGCTGTCTGTGGTTGGGCAGATTTGGCCGAGGGAGTTGGGGATTTAATTGAGATAAATTGTTGGGTTAATTGGGGTTGCTGTTATTTTATATCTAGAAACCCGCTACTGTCATGTTGGTAATTATTAATTAAATATTCAGGAGGAGAGCGGATTCGGGGTTGTGCCTTCTACGTGTTCTTCATTTTCTCGCGGTTGAGGCAAGTATATTTGTGATGTGAAAATCTGTGTTTATGGATTTGTTGAATTGTTTGGATGATGGTTGAATCATGACTATTTAAATTGTGAGTATGAGTAAGTGATGAATTGAGAATGCTATTTATGTTCGTTTACATTATGGCATTTATGAGATTGGTTGATCGTAGTATGGTGAATGCTCGTTATCTTTGATACATTCACATATATGCATCATATTGAGAATTGTTGAAGTCTTGATCATGCGGTGATCAAGCATCGAGGTCCCCACACTTGCGGAGTGTGGGCATTGGTCCCCTGCATCGAGGGCAGTGCATGGGTGTGCATTGACGGATGCACACCCGCATTACCGGTAAAATGCGAAAGAGATGAGAAAGAGGAGCTTTTGATCATAATGCATAGCATGAAATTCATATGTAATATGTTTAACTTGAGAGTTAATGTTCATGCTTGCATTTGTTACAGTTATACTTGCTGAGTCATTGGACTCACTCTTGCTGTTGTTTTGTTGTTGTTGTTTGTTTATTTTAGGTACCTTCACGAGGTCAGCATGCATGGGAATAAAGAGGGATTAGTATTGTTGCACTTGCACGAAATATTCACCATGGAGAAGATAGAGAACTCTAATTATTATTTGTTGATTAGTTCAAGTGGTATTTGATTATGACCTTCAGATTAAGATGTAATAATGGATTAGAACTTCTTCATATTGCTTCCGTGCTTTACTTAAGTTTTATAGATGTTTCTGCTTAGTAGCCAAATTACTTTGCTTGCGGTTATTCATACCTTTTGATAATATTGTTAGAACTTCATTTTATCAATAAACAAAGGAGGCTCACGAAATTTTATAGAATGCCTTAGCATAGTTTTTTTATGTTGTTAGTTTGGTAGCATTTCAGGCCATTGTTTGGCTGGGGTGTTACAACAACACATTAATTCTTTAAGAACTAATTAAAATCCCTCAACACGACACTTTGCTTAAAACAATTTCAGCTACCACATAAATCATGAGATCAAAGATCGCATACACACTATCAAATCTTTTGATTTAAATAGTACCAAGGAATTTATTCAAATTCTTCTATTTAATGAACCTTCAACATTACCATCATAACCACAAATGGACCAACATACTAACATCAGAATAATACATTCTTAACAAGCATCATCATATCCTCAACTCCCTTCATAAACTTTTCCAAAAGAAACATAAGAAATCATTGCATCATGTTTCTAATATCTAAGTAAGGTTGCAACTACTTGATCTAGGAGAACCTAGTGCATAAGCCACATAAATAGAACAAAGCTCTTAAACAAGATGATACTAGAACAAGATAATCTCGTAAATCATGCTAGTATAAATTTCTTACTAGATTTCATATATTCCATTCTTTATTGGTGCTCAACTCTAACTTAGCACCAATTGATTGTACTCTATTCACTATTGGCAATAATTGATTATTATTCGGTCATAACAACATTCATGATCCTAACTCCATTTTACAATTATAAGACATTCATGAGCATAGATTTTGTATCCTACCTTACATTCGAAATTAGAATGGAAATGACTTTAAACTTCAATGATACCATTTCGTAAGACAAGTTTCTACAAGTCAATGCATCAACCTTCATCTATTCCTTTATACGTATTTCAACAATCTAGCATGGTAAAAGATAGATGAAACTAGCAATTGTGCATGCTCATAAAGCATCTAAATAAAAGACATATTAAGGGTCAATATTACCAAGGTAATATTCTAACACCTCCTTACTTAATCATTCCAAACGGTCGGATTAATTACTAAAGACACAGATAATTCAATTTATCCAATCATGATAGACATTTTAACAATCATAATAATCATTCCGGTTCTTATTACACACCTCAATAACTCCATGAGTTACTATCATGAGTAAACAAATTCTTAATCATAGTTCTTCTAAAAACTATTACAGGCAATATCAAATTAAACAACTACACTTCCAAGGATACTAGTAAAATTTAATTATACACTATGCTAACATATCAACCTCGATAATTCAACCTTATGAATTAGTTTATACGACTACCACCTTCCACTTAAGCATAGCAAAACAACATAAAGGATTTTAACACTCTTTCAAAAGGAAAAGGAACAATAAACTTCAACGCCGAGGTAAAGAGAAAACATAGATCCAAAGCTTTCACATAACACCGAGTTTTGCAACTCAAAATTCGCATTAATAAAAGAAAACACCAAGCGAACAATGAGCCATGATTCGCAACAAGACAAACTCCCACGAAGGAACTAACCTTACAAATCAACAAAAAGCACGGTGTAGCAAAGTATCTCAAGAGTCCGGAAGAAACAATAATCGCTTCAAGGAAGTGTAGAGACCAATTGCATACCCTCAACCGCAAGAACCACAATCTCAAAAGAAATTATTAACTCCAATCGCCAAGAATTGGCGAAATCAACTTAAGGATAATAACAACTTTTCTAATAAATTCACCCAACACTGCAATTAAGTTACCCGAGGTAGCTACATTGCTAATCCTCATACTACAAACAATGATATAATCTGGCAATACCAAGGTAGCACATCACAACATCTACATCATATCATTGACTATTCTCGGTCATAATGATCATAGGAGCAAATCATAATCATACAAGATTATCAATAAGCATACAAGATTATCTCATAATGTAAATCATCAATATAACATGTCAAAAGCATAAATACAATGCTTGACCCATCCCATCCTCTTGTGCACCAAAGGTGTCAATTTAATAGTTCAATTACCACGGACCTAAAGCCCGCTCGATACCAATCAGAACACCCCACCAAACAATGGCCTCGAAATGCTACCAAACTAACAACATAATAAAACTATGCTAAGGCATTCTATAAAATTTCGCAGAGCCTCCTTTGTTTATTGATAAAAATAAAGTTCCAACAATATTATCAAAAGGTATGAATAACCAAGCAAAGTAATTTGGCTACTAAGCGAAACATCTATAAAACTTAAGTAAAGCACGGAAGCAATATGAAGAAGTTCTAATCCATTATTACATCTTAATCAAGGTCATAATCAAATACCACTTGAACTAATCAACAAATAATAATTAGAGTTCTCTATCTTCTCCATGGTGAATATTTCGTGCAAGTGCAACAATACTAATCCTCTTTATTCCCATGCATGTCGACCTCGTGAAGGTACCTAAAATAAACAAACAACAACAACAAAACAACAAAGAAGAGTGAGTCCAATGACTCAGCAAGTATAATCAGTAACAAATGCAAGCATGAACATTAACTCTCAAGTTAAACATTTTACATATGAATTTCATGCTATGCATTATGATCAAAAGCTCCTCTTTCTCATCTCTTTCGCATTTTACCGGTAATGCGAGTGTGCATCCGTCAATGCACACCATGCCTGTACCCTCGGCATGGGGACCAATTGCCCACACTCCGCAAGTGTGGGGACCTCGATGCTTGATCACCGCATGATCAAGACTTCAACAATTCTCAATATGATGCATATGTGAATGTATCAAAAGATAACGAGCATTCACCATACTACGCATCAACCAATCTCATAAATGCCATAATGTAAACAGAATATAAATAGCATTCTCAATTCATCACTTACTCATACTCACAATTTAAATAGTCATGATTCAACCATCATCCAAACAATTCAACAAATCCATAAACACACGATTTTCACATCACAAATATACTTGCCTCAACCGAGAAAATGAAGAACACGTAGAAGGCACAACCCCGGAATCCGCCTCCTCCCTTGACGACACGACGACGAACACGCCGACGAACACGACGAACACGGCGACGAACACGCCCGCGATCTCCTCCTCTCTTCCTCCGGATCCACGCGTACAGCGACGAACGCCGGCGACGGTGCACCGGGAGGAGACGACGACGATGAAGACGACGACGGCAAGACCGAAGAAGACGTCGGGGCAAGACGGGCGGCGGGCTGGGTGGAGGCGCAGGGGTGGAGGCGCAGGGGGGGGGCGCCTAGGGTTTTAAGAGGTGGCCTCCCTCCCTCTTGGGCCAAGAAAACCCACCGGCCAAGGCCTAGGCCTGGTTGTCTTAAATTTTCATAAAACCCTCAAAACTCTTATAAATTTAATTATTTCACAAAGTCCCTCTCTATTAATTAAACAATTAATTAAACAATTTCCGGTATTACAACCGCCGCCTGCACTGCATCGTGCGATCCCCACCTCTCCTCTACGCCACACCGCCGCCGCCACGGAGCGGGCGAACTCCGCAGAAGGCCGCCCTCGTGGCATGCCATGCCAAGCATGCCACGTCATCGCCATGGGCACGTGGCGGCCCGATGGCAGCCACGTGGCGCCATGTCATCATCTCTTTTCTTTTAATTATTTTTCCTGATATGATGTCATAATCCAGATTTTCTAATACAAAATTAATTCGGAAAATTAATCCTTTTTCTTTTCCTTCATTTTGAAGCTTCCTAAAGCCTGTAAATGTTCATTTTAACTCTGAATTTAACCACTCAAATTTCTAAATTCTTCTAAAATCCTAAACTATTCAAATATGTACTTATTTTCAATTTTAGAATTTGGTTTGTTTGGATTTTCGCGTTTAGGTTTCAGCAATCTCGGAGAGTTCGATTTCATGACGCTGCTCGTCGCAGAGCAACCAGGCAAGTTACACCTTTGATCATGTTGATCCCAATATTTAAAATTATTTATATTGTTTTAAACTAATATGCATGCTTACTTTTAATCAAGTCTAGTTTAAATTCAGTTTGAACTATAGATATACCCAAACTCCTTTGGACAGCCAAATTTGATATTTCATGCAATTATACCTTGTCAAACATAGTTAAAACCTAGTTAGTACATTAGTATTAACTAGAAATTTCATAAACTCGCTTAGCCATGCGAAGAATATTATGATTTGGGAACTTTCTTCCCATAAAATGATACTTCTTTCACATAAAATGATACTTCTTTCACATAAAATGATAGACTTTAAAATTGATTGAATTTGAAAGTAAGTGTTTATAAAATGTTTATAAACAAAATATAAAACTGGTTTAGACTTAGGCAAATGGTAAGATTGGTGGGTGTTGCGGCATGCATTGTCGTTTGATGACGAAATGTTGATTGCCGTGCACGAGGGGTTTGTGGTTGTGCCTAAGTCAAGAAGGACCGATCTGTGAGCTATGTTGCAAAGCCCTTTTCGTACTACCACAAGTCCGGTATGGGACGGACCTAGCCAACTAATTTGTGAAGTTCCAACTTAATCTCGCTATAGGCTGAATGTGGGCACGACGTAGTCCGTGAGAAGTCTCACATGGCACAAGAGGGGGCTCCAGCATGTGGATTCATGCTGTGGTGAAACCTTAGTGGCGGCGTGATTATGTTGGTAATGAATCATTGTAAAGGCTTTGTCATGATCTCTTCGCCGCACACCAAAGGAAGTGTGTTATCCGGTGGCAATATGGGATGATCATGTCTTGTGGGTACAGCTGTACAACCTCTGCAGAGTGTATAACCTATCCTGGATAGCCGTGCCCACGGTCATGGGCAAGCTGAGTAAAGTTTTTCACGGATTAGACTTTGATTTTAAATATGTTTTATGAAACCTTATGGATGGATGGAATCCATGAGAGATTTTGGAAAACCTTGTGGATGGATGGAATCCATAAGAGTTTTTGGAAAAACCGTATGGATGGATGGAATCCGTACGAGTTGGTTTTTGAAAAGTTGGTCCGGGTGGGATGCCCGTGGATAGGTTAGTGTTTGGTTGGAGCCTGCACTAACGATACTTATGTTAATTACAATATTGTTTTAATTATTGTATCAAATTCATCTTTCGCACTTACTTTATGATATTTACTTCAATGCTGTCTTTTATGCAAACCAACTATATATGCCTTCCTTTGATATCCATATGCATGCATCCACTCTATTAAAACTGCTGGTGTAACTTGTGGAGTACGTTTGTACTCATGTGGCTATATCTAACTCTTTTCAGAGGAAGCCTTTGACGATTTCGGTGAGGATTGCGACTAGGCCACGTCTTACAGTCATTCGCCTTGTGGGAAGGCAGGATCAGGCTCATATTTAGTTAAATAAAGTTTATCATTATGCATGATAATTGTCTTTGTTCTGCTGTGTGCACTAAGCTTTCCGGGATAGTGCGATTAACACGAGGGTTTCGAGTTGTTGCTCCGGTCCCGACAACCAGCGATCGCATCTGCAGACAAAGATCGTATATTGTCGTATACGATGCACACTCTTACCTGGTTGGGTAAGGGTGTTGTGGAGCATACATATTCATATGCGTTGCATTGTGGAAAGATCATTTGCATATCTAAAACATACATATGTTTTATTGTCTTTGGTGGTGGTAGTGGTTGAGGTTTTAAAGTAGTCAAACATGATTTATTTGCTATTGTTTTACCGTTGTTGGTGGTGATTTGAGGTTGAGGATATAAACATGGTCATTGTGGAAAATAAAATGTTGATGATTAAACTGTTGTAGTTTAATTAGCTCGTTAAATAGTTTGCTTGCTAAGATTTTTATCTCACCCTTGTTTCCCCCCTTACAGGTGATCATTGACCATGCATGGGAAGGGTAGAGCGGCACCACAATAATGCACTTGGATCGTAGATTTATGATGTAATAAAGACAAAATGATTCTAGTCTTTGGCCTAGCTATCTCGTCAAAGTTTACTTTAACTTGTTAGTGTTAAACTTGTGAACTATTCTTTGGTTAGATTGTTGGAGGTTGATTAAATTATTAAATTGATCATCACTATCCTGTTTCGATTAATTGATTATGCTTCCGCTTATCTTATCTTGTTTAGGAATTGATGCCAGATTATTTGATCTTGTAATTTGGCTAGTTGTGGAGTGGTTTTAGTGGCATCCTAAGGTAATGTGGGTCCTAGGGTGTTACAGTTGGTATCAGAGCGGGCGTTAGGTCCGTGGTAATTAAATTATTAAATTGACGCACTGGTGCACAGTAGGATGGGATGGGTCAAGCATTGCATTTATTGCTTTGACATGTTGTATTGATGATTTACGTTATGAGATAATCTTGTATGATTATGATTTGCTCCTATGGCTGTTATGAGTTAGGATAGTCAATGATAAGATGTAGATGTTGTAGTTGTTGCCTTGGCATTGACAGATTATACCACTCGTCATAAAGATGGGGTTAGCGACGTAGTTACCTCGTGTAACTTAGTTGCAGATATTGTGAGTGAGTTGTAATACCCCGGAAATTGTTTAATTAATAGAGAGAGGGACTTTGTGAAATAATTAAATTTATAAGAGTTTTGAGGGTTTTATGAAAATTTAAGACAACCGGGCCTAGGCCTTGGCCTGTGGGTTTTTCTTGGCCCAAGAGGGAGGGAGGCCACCTCTTAAAACCCTAGGCAGCCCCCACCCCTGCGCCTCCACCCCTGCGCCTCCACCCCAGCAGCCGCCGCCTGCTGCCCCGACGCCTTCTTCCCGGTGCGCCGTCGTCGTCTTCATCGTCGCCGCCTCCTCCCCGGTGCGCCGCCGCCGACGCTCGTCGCTGTACCGCGTGGATCCGGAGGAAAGAGAGGAGGAGATCGCGGGCGTGTTCGTCGCCGTGTTCATCGTGTTCGCCGACGTGTTCGCCGTCAGGTCGCCAAGGGTAATCCCTGGTAGTCTCTAGATTGGTTTTAATCGAGTTAGATTCGTCGGTTTTTGGGCTGCTGGGACAGTAGTTGTTTCTCGGCAGTTTTGATCTAGTTTCGTCGGGATTCAGGTCTGGACCCTTCTAGAAAGTTGTAGAGGGTTTGATTATCTTTCCAGGAGTACAAGAACACATTATTTGGATCTGTGTAGCAAAAGTTATGAATTTTCTAGTGCGACTGTTCTGCAGATCGGGGTAGTTCTGGACAGAGTTTAGTAGATCGGTTTGTGCGACAGAAATAGTGGCGATTCAGGAGTCCTTCAAATTGGGAAAGTTGTAGATAAGTTTCTTAGATTTCAATAGAGGTAAAGAAGTCCGATTCCGAGTTTCTGGGTGAAAGTTATGACTGTTTTAGTGCGCTGTCCAGAGAGTCCGATGTGAATATTGATGCTTTAGAAAATGGTTTGGATCGGCTAGTTAATGGCAGAATCAGAGAGTCTCCCAACTAAGTTTTTGTAGATAATTTAATTATCTTTCCAGAGAGTCCAAGAACGCTTAATTTGGAGTTACGTGCTGAAAGTTATGATTTTGGAAGTCGGCTGTCTGTGGTTGGGCAGATTTGGCCGAGGGGAGTTGGGGATTTAATTGAGATAAATTGTTGGGTTAATTGGGGTTGCTGTTATTTTATATCTAGAAACCCGCTACTGTCATGTTGGTAATTATTAATTAAATATTCAGGAGGAGAGCGGATTCGGGGTTGTGCCTTCTACGTGTTCTTCATTTTCTGGTTGAGGCAAGTATATTTGTGATGTGAAAATCTGTGTGTTTATGGATTTGTTGAATTGTTTGGATGATGGTTGAATCATGACTGTTTAAATTGTGAGTATGAGTAAGTGATGAATTGAGAATGCTATTTATGTTCGCTTACATTATGGCATTTATGAGATTGGTTGATGCGTAGTATGGTGAATGCTCGTTATCTTTTGATACATTCACATATATGCATCATATTGAGAATTGTTGAAGTCTTGATCATGCGGTGATCACATCGAGGTCCCAACACTTGCGGAGTGTGGGCATTGGTCCCTGCACCGAGGGTACAGCATGGTGTGCATTGACGGATGCACACCGCGACACGGTAAAATGCGAAAGAGATGAGAAAGAGGAGCTTTTGATCATAATGCATAGCATGAAATTCATATGTAATATGCTTAACTTGAGAGTTAATGTTCATGCTTGCATTTGTTACGATTATACTTGCCGAGTCATTGGACTCACTCTTGTCGTTGTTTTGTTGTTGTTGTTTGTTTATTTTAGGTACCTTCACGAGGTCAAGATGCATGGGAATAAAGAGGATTAGTATTGTTGCACTTGCACGAAATATTCACCATGGAGAAGATAGAGAACTCTAATTATTATTTGTTGATTAGTTCAAGTGGTATTTGATTATGACCTTCAGATTAAGATGTAATAATGGATTAGAACTTCTTTATATTGCTTCCGTGCTTTACTTAAGTTTTATAGATGTTTCTGCTTAGTAGCCAAATTACTTTGCTTGCGGTTATTCATACCTTTTGATAATATTGTTAGAACTTCATTTTTATCAATAAACAAAGGAGGCTCTGCCGAAATTTTTATAGAATGCCTTAGCATAGTTTTATTATGTTGTTAGTTTGGTAGCATTTCAGGCCATATGTTGGGCTGGGGTGTTACATGAGTTTCTTTAGAAAAGTTGCTATCTTCTTTAAGTTGATTTTGGTCAATTCTTGGCCTATTGTGGTTAATGAATTTCTCTTGCGATAGCGGTTCATTGCAGTTGAGGTTTTGCATTTGGTCTCTACCTGTTCTTTGAAGCAATTATTGTTTTTTCGGACTATTGAGACACTTTTGCTACTTGTGAACATCGTTGATTTGTAAGGATAGTCCGTTTGTGGGAGTTTTGTCTTGTTGTGAATCATGACTCATTGGTTCGCTTGGTATTTTTATCAATGAAAGTTTTGAGTTGCAAACTCATTAATATGTTAAACCCTTGGATCTACATATTTCTTTTAGATTATTTCGAGTATTGAAGTTTAATTCCTCTCCTTTTTAAAAGAGAGTGTTAAAACCCTTTGTGGTGTGTTGTTATGCTTAAGTGGAAGGTGGTAATTATATAAACTAATCCATAAGGTATGAATTATCAAGTTGAGATGTTAGCGTGTGCATAATTAATTTTAACTAGCATCCTCGGAAGTTTAGTTGATTAATTTGATATCGCCTTATAATAGTTTCTAGAAGAACTGTGATTAAGAATTTGTCTATACATGATTAGAACTCAAGGAGTTATTGAGGAGTGTGCAAAAGAATTGGAATGATTATTATGATTGTTTAAATTTCTATCATGTTGGATAAATTGAATTATTTTTGACTTTAGTAATTAATCTGGCCGTTTGGAATTTATTAAGTAAGGAGGTTGTAACACCCCAGGACCCACATTACCCTGGGATGCTACTAAAACCACTCCACAACTAGCCAATTTACAAGATAAATTAAACTGGCAATAATTACTAAACAAGATAGTATAAGCGGAAGCATAAACCACTAAGGAATAATAGGATAGTGATAGCAATTTAATATTTAAATCATCCTCCAACATTTTAATCTAAAACATAGTTCACAAATTTAACATTAATAAGATAATGTAAACAAAGCTATGCAAATATCTAGAACCCTTTCAACTTTATTACAAAGATAAAATATGATACACGTGCATCAGTGTGATGCCGCTCTACCCTTTCCATGCATGCTCAAAGTCCACCTATAGGGAGGGAGAAACAAGGGTGAGATAAAATCTCAGCAAGCAAACTGTTTAACAGGCTAATTAAACTACAATAGTTTAATCATCAACATTTAATCTTCCACAATTAACAATGTTTATATCCTCAACCTCAAATCACATCAATGACGGTAAAGCATTAGCAAATAAATCTTATTTGACTACTTTAAAACCTCAACCACTATCACTACCAAAGACAATAAAATATATGTATATTTTACTTTAATACTTTATTATTTCTCACATCCACAATTGCTATCAACAATTGCTACAAGAGAAAAGAATCTTATGCCACAATCACATCCCTTACCATACACAAGGGACGAACCCCATTCCACGACCACATCCACATTCCTCATACCGCAAGAAGCTCACATGAGCCAATTCCACATTACAACTATGAAGTTGTATATTCCACATTACAACTATGAAGTTGAATATTCCACCAAAATAACTTCACCACAATACATTGCATAGGTATGCAAATGATCTTTCCACAATGCAATGCATATGAATGCTTTCATGATATGCTCCACATCACTCTTTCCCACGGAAGAAGAGGTGCATCGACACGCAACATACGATGTCAGACCAGACGATCGCTGCTAGGTGGCGACATCCACATATGCAAATATCATGATATGATATGAATGATATGCTAATCATAAACCACATGAATTCCATCCACAAAGGAGCATTCAAATGCTCACAACATATCCACAACCACATATCCACCACATATTTGTTTTCATATTCCGCAATAGCACACTAAGCAAATTTTGACATGATTACGAGCAAATTATCCAAACATATGAATTGATCAATAATTGCTATCATCACAACCACAAGTATTCACTAAGAATACTACCACTTTGACCACAATATACTCGTAAAGTTTTCTACCCCACAATTAAATAGATTCATCAAGAACAATCCCGCATATCCACAATTAATCCATCAAGTTTATAAGCAATTGAATTCTTAGAAATATTACCATCTGGACCACGTTAAGGAAGCATGTAACAAAAACATAGCATCACCAATTAATAGAATTAATTAAGGTGAAGGTAGAATAATTAACGAGTTAAACGAAGACCACAACCGCTACGCTTACTTGCCTCAACCGTTGGAGCGAAGCGACCACGTGCGCCTGGAGCAAAACCACCTGTCCACAAGGTATCTCTCAGCACAATGCTACACCAAACAAAGTGTGACATAATAATTAAAGACGTCCCTAGAACCCCGAACCCGCACAAACTACTCTCCGCTCAACAATTCAACAAACTACCCACTGCAGCAGCGCTGTTTAATTTTTTGTATCTTTAAAAATATTAATCCATTTATAGAAAACGATATGTCCCTGGATTCATCACTTAAATGCCTATATTTTCATGTAGATCACATATTTTTATTTTGATCATAGCTAGGTGCAACTTAATGCACAAAACAGAGGAAGTTCTCTGTTCTGTCAGACTGGACAGCAAGATTCAAATACGTCCCAACAACAATACAGGGGTCTAAAAAAATATAATTTTTATAGAGCAGCTAGATTTCTGAATTCCCTACAACTTTATCAATTGCGACCATAACCATAAAAAATATTTACTACCCCTAAATCGCTGTTGAATAGCAGTCTGTCCCAATCTGCTCCCCTAACAGACAGCGGTATTCCCGACCCTGCTACGCCCAGTTCCCACAGCCAATAATTCTGAAAAAAATACATGAGATGGATATGGAAGTCCTCTACAATTTTCCTTTGGGAAGATCTACAGAAAAATCTTTTTATGGGTCGAAACACAAGAAACAGACGCACATGAATCAATCAATCTGTGCAAACAACAGTAATCTCTAATCGAGCAATTAATCTATTAATCCCCTTCACATTTTGTGCCAAGAAAACTAATTACTCCATAAAACAGAGGGTTTGGGATGGGGAAATTACCTAAATGATCCTTGGGATCATCCCTCTTCTTTCCTCCTCTTCCTCTCTTCTTCTTCCTTCTCCTTCCTTCACCTTTCTCCTTGGCTCCAATAGCAGCTTGTGGGGAAGATGGGGCACCAACCAGGGATGGGAGGGTGGCCAGGAGGGTGGAGAAAGAGGGGAGGTGGCGGCGCAAAGGGAAAGGCGGGCGCAAGGGTTAGGGGAGGGTGTGCGGCCACCCCTTGGGCCTTGGCCTGTATGGTCGGCCCACCCTGTGCAGCCCACTCTAGGTTTTTAATTTAATTTTTAATTTATTTTATTTATTTTATACTGTTCTACAATTTTATTTTTCCCTTCCTGCGATTTACCGAAAAATCGGCGACTCCGCGATTGATTTTAAAAACTTACGCCGTAACGACGATCAGGATATTACAGAGGTGTTGGAATATTGCCTTGGTAATATTGACCTTTAATCTGTCCTTTATTATATACTTTATGAGCATGCACAATTATTAGTTTCATCTATCTTTCACCATGCTAAGTTGTTGAAATATGTATAAAGAAATAGAGGAAGGATGATGTATTGACTTGTGAAACCTTGTCTTATAGAGCTTATAATATTGAAGTTAGAAGATATTTCGTTCTAATTGCCGAACATAAGGAGAAATGTTGAATCTATACTCATAATTGTTTTCGAGATTGCCATGTTCTAGTACCACCTTATTAAAAGAGTTTTGTTTCAATATTGTGGCTTGTGCACTAGGCTTTCCCTAGATTAAGTAGTTGCAATCTTATTTAGATAATAGAAACATGATGAATTGATTTCGTGTGTTTCTTTTGGAAAAGTTTATGAAGGGATTTGAGGATATGATGATGCTTGTTAAGAATGTATTATTCTGATGTTAGTATTATGGTCAGTATGTGGTCGTGGTGATAATGTTGAATGTTCTATAAATAAAAGAATTTGATAACTTCCATGATACTATTTAAATCAAAAGTTTTGAGATTTGCGTACGCGATCTTTTGGATCTCATGACTTATGTGGCAGCTGAAATTGTTTTGAGCAAAGTGACACGTTGAGAGGTTTTATTAGTTCTTAAGGGATTAATGTGTTGTGGTCTTCAAATCATTTTTGTTGGAATTGTCAAGGTAATACCGTAATCAAAGAAAATTGTTCTCTTTGTTAAAAGAAAGAGTGTAGTAAAAGTATTGGAGGTTGAAGTCAAGTTGTGCAACGTTTTGAGATGTGCTTGACTTCTTATTTTCGCCGCATAAGAGTTTCTGAGCTTAAATGGCAATATTGTATTCTTATTGGTTGAGATTTGATATTTTCTTCTTGAGAGGCATGTGCCTTCAACTATGATCTTATCTTTTGTTATTCAAGATCATTGCTATTTCTTTTGGTCTTGAGTCTATTGCAAATGGTAACATCTTCCTTTCTTCTAAGAAAATGGGTAATCAATTTGGGTTGCAAAGTCCTTTAAAAGGTGTATGGCAACTAGTTGGTGTGGTCACATGATTGATCTTGGTGAGATTGCAGGGGTAAAGTTGTTTGACATTATAGGAGCCCTGGAGATGGAAAATTTTGTTTTGGTGTTCTATGCTGGAATCTTAGAGGCTCAACGTCTCTGTGTGGGAATAGTGGATCAGTGTGGAATCCAAATAGTGTGATGATCGGGATAGCATCCTTGGGGTGCAGTAAATGAGTATGCGTGGGTGTGATATGAATTTCGAGTTGTCATCCTTAAGGGATTGAGGCGTTTAGGAATTATCCGTCAAAGTAATTCCATTGGTTGAGGGCTTGGCTAGAATGTGTTTTGTGGAGACAGTAGAGTCTCTCTACAAGGGTGTGGATGATGTACTCAGTTTGAGCACATTGTCGAAGTTTCCAACTTAAGATAAATGAATTGGTGTGTTGGGCGATGATTTGGAAATCCTTGGTTCAAGAAAGTTAAATTTTCAAAGAAAATGGATTGGGAAATTAATGATACCTCGAGCAGTAATATGCTCTCTTGATTCTTGTTTAAACTGTGTGTTTATGGTAGAGGTCATCTGCAAATTGACTTGTTTTATGTTGAGGCGTATTCTTTTCCAGTTAGGAAAAGAGAATGCTTGTTTTAGTCTGTCGAGTGATTTTCACTCTTGGCTTATGTAGTGTGGAATCTCCAAATGTCTATTTGGAGAGCGTAAAAGGTTTTGTTGTGAATCATTTGTTTTAGATCGTGGTCCTTTGAAGGAAAGCTGTCTGCTAGTGTGTTGCTTAGGAATCCTTTATTCCTCTTTTGGTTGGGTTCCTTCTACAAAAGTGATTGTTTGTGCTTCGAGTAATGTTTTGAGTGGAATTTGTGGTCGAATTCTTTAAAGGGGTACAATGTACTATCCTGATTATAATATATAGAGGAAAATGTTTTAAGGAGGATGGTACTAGATAGTGGCTTGATAGTTGTGGCGGGGAATTTTGAGAAAGGCGGATCTGTTGGCCGCTTAGAGCCGACGAAGAGTTGGTGCTCGACGCTGACCCGCCAGATGTCGTGGAACTCGTCGGAGTTGGTCATGAGGAAGAGGGCCACGGTATGTGGAGGACCTCTTGACGAATCAGTCCGAGCGAGAGGTGACGTGGGAGCTTGAAGTTCAAATGTAGAAGAAGGACCCGAGTTCTTCGAGGCGAATGAGAACCCGTAGTTGTTGTTCCTTTGGGATGTTCTATCCTTGGGATGCTCTATTCTTTGGTTGTTCTTTCCATGATTGTTCTTTTGTCTCGTGGGTTGAGGAGTTAGATTTGAGGACGAATCCTTTTTAGGTGGGGAGAATGTAATACCCTGAATGTCGTTTCGGCGTCATTTTTAAATTAATCGCGGAGTCAACGGTTTTTCGGTAAATCGCAGGAAGGGAAAAATAAAAAATGTGGAATAGCGTAAAATGAATATAACAAATAAATATATAAATAAAAACTCGAGTGGTGCCGGAGAGTGGATGACCACCTTGGTGGCCGCACCTCCTTTAACCTAGCCGCCCCTTCCCCTCTTTCCCCTTGGCCGCCACCCCAACCCCCACCCTTACGCACCTTCTTCCCCTCCTGTGCGCCTTCAACTCCCCCACAAGCTGTCCATTGGAGCAAAGGAGAAGAGAAGGAAGAAGAAGATAGGGAAGAGAAGGAAGAAGAGAAGGAGGAGAAGAAGAGGAGGAAAGAAGAGGGGTGATCCCAAGGGATCCTCTAGGTAATTTTTCCTAATCCCAAATCCCTCTGTTTAGAGTAATTAGGGTTCATGGCACGGAATTAGAAGGGGATTAGCAGATTGATTACCCGATTAGAGATGTCCCGTTGTCTGCCTGTAGATCAATTCACAGTGCATCTATTTGCGCAGTTTAGATCTATGAAACGATTTTTTCTGCGTATCTTCCCAAAAGGAAAATTGTAGAGGATTTTGAGATCCATCTTCTGTAGTTTTATTCAGAATTTTTGGCCACGGGATCTGAGCGTAGCAGAGTCGGGAACACCGCTGTCTGTCAGGGGTACAGATTGGGACAGATTTCTATTCAAGTGTGATTTTGGGGTAGTAGATAATTTTTATGATTTTGGTCGCAGTTGCAAAAAATGTAGGTAATTTAGTAGTCTAACTGCTGTATAAAAATCATAATTTTTAGAGCCTTACACTGTGGTTGGGACGCGTTAGAATCTGACTGCCCAGATTGCCAGAACAGAGAACGTCCTCTGTTTTGCGCATTAAGTTACACCTTGCTATGATCAAAATAAAAATATGTGATCTACATGAAAAGTGAAGGTATTTAAGTGAGAAATCCAGAAATATATCATTTAATGTAAATGGCTTAATATTGTTAAAGATACAAAAATATTAAGCAGCGCTGCAGTGGGTAGATTGAAGAATCGTCTAGCGGAGAGGATTATGTGTGGGTTCGGATTTTAGCGACGTCTTTACTTCTTAAGACACATTTTCATTGCTGTTGTTCTGTGCTGAGAGGTACTTTTGGACAGGTGGTTTTGCTCCTGAACGCACGTGATTGCTTCGCTTCAACGGTAAAGGCAAGTAAACGTAGTGGTTGTGCTACTGTTTAACTCGTTAATTATTCTACATTCACATTAATTAATTCTTTAAAATTGAGGTGCTATGTCATTACTACATGCTTCCTTAATGTGGTCCAGATGGTAGTATTTTTAAGAATTCAATTGTTTATGATCTTGATGGTTTAATTGTGGATACGCGGAATTGTTCTTGATGAATCAATATAGTTGTAGGGTAGAAAACTTTACGAGTATATTGTGGTCTAAGTGGTAGTATTCTTAGTGAATACTTGCGGTTGTGATGGTAGCAATTATTGATCAATCGATATGTTGGATAAATTGCTCGTAATCATGTGAAAATTTGTTTAGTATGCTAATGCAGAATATGAAAACAAATATGTGGTGGATATGTGGTTGCGGATATGTTGTGAGCATGTTGATGCTCCTTTGTGGTTGGAATTCATGTGGTTTATGATTGTCATATCATTATATCATATCATGACATTTGCATATGTGGATGTCGCCGCACTTAGCCGCGACCGTGCAGTCTGACAAAGATCATATATTGTCAGAATACGATGCACACTCTTACCTTGTTGGGTAAGGGTGCTGTGGAGCATACGCATTCATATGCATTGCATTGTGGAAAGATAATTTGCATACCTATGCAATGTATTGTGGTGAAGTTATTTTGTAGGCAAATACAACTCCATAGTTGTAATGTGGAATATACAAGTTCATAGTTGTAATGTGGAATATACAACTTCATAGTTGTAATGTAGAATTGGCTCATGTGAGGTACTTGTGTTATGAGGAATGTGGATGTGGTCATGGAGTGGGGTTCGTCCCTTGTGGTTTGGTGGGGTTGTGATTGTGGCATGAGATTCTTTTCTCTTGTAGTAATTGTTGATAGTAGTTGTGGATGTGAGAAATAATAAAGTTATGAAGTAAAACATACATATGTTTTATTGTCTTTGGTGTTGGTAGTGGTTGAGGTTTTAAAGTAGTCAAACAAGATTTATTTGCTACTGTTTTACCGTTGTTTGTGGTGATTTGAGGTTGAGGATATAAACGTGGTCATTGTGGAAAATAAAATGTTGATGATTAAATTGTTGTAGTTTAATTAGTTTGTTAAACAGTTTGCTTGCTCGAGATTTTATCTCACCTTGTTTCCCCTACAGTGATCATTGAGCATGCATGGAAGGGTAGAGCGGCACCACAATAATGCACTTGGATCATACATTTATGATGTAATAAAGATAAAGTGATTCTAGTATTTTGCCTAGCTATCTCGTCAAAGTTTACTTTAACTTATTAGTGTTAAACTTGTGAACTATTCTTTGGTTAGATTGTTGGAGGTTGATTAATTTATTAAATTGATTATTACTATCCTGTTTTGCTTAATTGATTATCTTCAGCTTATCCTATCTTGTTTAGGAATTGATGCTAAATTATTTTATCTTGTAATTTGGCTAGTTGTGGAGTGGTTTTAGTGGCATCCTAGGGTAATGTGGGTCGTGGGGTGTTAGAAACTAGAATTTCAATTGTGATACGATATACACATACTCTCTTCTAATCTCCACATAAGCCTTGTTTGTGTTCAGCACTTGAATTTGCTTAATAATCACCTTTGTTTCATGTACCATCGCTAAGGTATGTGTTTGCATTCTTAGAAAAGCATAAGAGCTATTTATAGGCAATTGAGATAGTGAGATTGAGAGATTCTACATATATTTCCATTTTTGTCTTTGACGTCTGTTAACCATGGCAGGAGCGTACTATACGGATCTTCTTTTCTATGAAAGCACTGATCTGAGGGAGTACATCCAATGGGAGAAGAAGCTGGATACCAAATTCAAGCACCATAAATTCATTTCTTCATGAGCCATCGTGGAATTTAAGGATTATGCAAAATATTGTTGGGCACAATTTGCAATAAGGCACCGTGTTAAATTTTGGAGGTTTGAAAAAGCTTATCACAGAAGAATTTGTGCCATCCGATTGGTACAAATCGAAAATCTGAAATCAAGTTCACTCTTGGGAGGAGTCTTGGGAAGAAGGTGATATCATATTTCGAAATTGTCAATACAGGATTCTCGAATCTGAATCCTCTATGTATTACCTCACTAGTCCCAGATTTGAATCTGTTTACTCAAATTTCCTCAAATTTTGAATCCGATTCTAAACCCAAGGTCATCACGGATTTGAATATGTTTGGAGTGCTGGATGGAAGTAAAGTTTGATGCTAGAAATTCTAAGCCTAGGTATCTTTTTGAGTTATTCTCTAGTAATTCTTGCTAGTTGATCACTCTAGTTCTTGCTGAAATTATGTGCGTGTTGTTCTTCCACTACTATAAAAAAAACTATACTAGACGTCTCATCACAGATGGTTCATGTGAAAGCTTCTATGCTTTGATTATTACAGACGGTTCATGGCTAAAACCATCTCTGAAACTATCTCAGATGGTTAGATTTAAAAGCCATCTGTGATATACGCATTATCACAGATGGTTTTTAATTAGAACCGTCTATGAAATTATCACAGACGATTCTTACTTAAACCGTCTATGTTTTGTGCTTTGTCCTGTGAACTACAGAAGCTACTGAGACGAGAGACAAAATCAAGGCAATTTTTTTTACAAAAGTCCCAAAAAAGTGATTCCCAAATCTTAGTCTTCGGGCTTCATATGCTTCTTCTTCGACTTTTATAGTTAGAGGATTAGCTGAGTTCTTCGACTTCCTCCTCTAGCTGGGCAAATCATTAATACGGTCCATAATCTCATAGAGGATTCCGTGATAACCTTCCTCAAAATCGGCCCTTTCTGCTTGATCGACAATGTTATCCATGTGTCTCCACTACCAGAGCTTCTTCCACTTTGTGCACATTGTAGAGAAGAACGAGGTCGAGGCGGCTTCCCTTAGCTGAGCGGCAAAGAGACACCTCCGTCGACGGTGGATAATGAGGTCCATGCTATTTGCAGTCGTCTTGGGCATTTTCGCTATGGCGACCATGGAGGGCATCGCAAGCCGAGCATCGCAAGCTTATCTCACTGTTGGAGCAAGAGTTAGTGGTTTGTGATGTCCATGGTGAGGACCAGGGCTGGGAAGGCGGGCTCATGGATGACACCTTCAAGTTCGTCATCAAGAACAGCGGCCTCACCACCGAGTCTAGCTACACATACACGACACAAGATGGCATGTACATGTATTCATCCAATTCACATCTCAATTCATTTCACAAACATAAAACATCTATTTCGCAAATCAATTAATTGAAATAAAATAAAATAAAATATCCATTAACAAATACACAAATACAATCAATGTCAATCTTATCCCAAACAAAAAATTATTTTACGTTGTGGGACTCTCCATCTGATTTTATGACTCCAGACACCAAAAAGTACGCGCACTCTCCTCGAATTTATGCAAGGTCGAGCTGTTACAATGCAGTTGTAGGGATGGGCGCAGCCTGTCGATAGGAATATCAATGCGTGTACATATATAACCTGTTAAGTATGAAATAATTGTGGGAAGATTGACAAACCTTAGGATTGGTGATCTTCGAGGAATCAAGTAGTAGTTTCATATGGTGGCAAACGTAGAATCCACACGTGTTACTCATTTCTTCTTTGGTGGCACTACAAAAAATAGAATGTGTTAATTCAAGAGACATTACTACCAAGTGTTGTATAGGATTAATTAATGTGTAGTAGCGAATAACCGAAAATTTCGAACATGTTGCAAGGGCTTGGCCCCTTTCGTCGAGCCATGTGTCTCTGCAACGTACATGGCGAACGACCTTCATGATTTGAAAAAGTTAGCTTAGTCATTCGGAAGGAAAGAAAAAGTACAATATAGTTATATATGGAGAAAATGTACTTACCTATCGAGTAATTGGCCGAAAACTGTGTAGCGGTTTTGTTCTTACTTAGGGGATCAAGGTATATTGCCGTGTTCCATTTTGGTATAATTACAATTAAAACCAATGGAACCCCGATTGTAGGGCATAAGTACAAATTCCTTATCTCGGTGAGCCGATAGTGTTGTTGTAATATACCTCTCGACGAAGAATGCATCCTCGTTGATGGTATCCATGGTGACCAAGCGTGGTCCGAAAACCAATTGGTGATTTGGATGATCTAGCGGTCATCATGCGTCTATATATATACGGAAAAGCAACAAATTATATCGACATATATCGGTATTACATGAGCGGGCGTGATTGTACACACTTACGGTCCAACATCGAACGAGAGAGGCGTCGAGAGCGTTGGCGTGAAAAGATCAAATAAATCCTCAAAGGTCACCGAAGACACAATCATGAACTTCGTCGCGTAAATGATCTATCCCGAATTTGACAATGATACCGAGCGTCGTTCTCCTCGTGGCTTATTGGCTGCTCCATATTCCAAGTGTGTAATCTCCGCAACTAAGTCCTAGGGTTATGAGGAGCTTTTCCGGTCGATCATCGGCCGCCTAGCATGAATTTCTGTGCCAAGGTAGGTACGTGATATCATCATCGCTCTTCTTTGATTTGCCCTTGCCGCCTCGGCTATAGGTCGACTTCATGGTAGTCGATCAGAAGGTAGCACCGTGCAAGTTGCTTCACCGGGAATAGCACCTGTGGACATGGCACCGATGCGTGTAGCGGTGGTGGAGATAGGCCTTGTGGAGATGGCACGGTGCATGTAGCTCGGTTCGGACCGCCTTGTGGGCGCCGCCGGTGAAGAAGCCTCCAGCGGATGTCGCTTTGGAACACCGAATGGATGTTTCAATGGCTTGCCCTAGAGTCATGAGCTCATTGTTGGGGGGCTTCGGTAGCGGGACGACCTCGAAATTGACAGGCACACCATCCACATGAACTTTTCTGAAGCCTGGTGCTAAAGATGTACGGTGCACCATGGCCCCGTAAGCAGACGGATATGCCTGGCACCAAGCAGTGCACAAGGGAACAGAGGCATATCTCACTTGGAGCTTGCACTTCATAGGCTCCTACATAACGATACAAAATTAGCTATCCAATAGGCCTATCAACGGATCGAGCATTCTAGAGATAATAATTGTTACCATGATATCATCCACAGGAAATCTGGCCTCGCTTTTCGTCATAGAATTGGATGCGCAACTACTCCAACGGTTGGGGGGCTGGCTAGCACAAGAGCGGCGGCGGCGGCCTGCTGATTTTCTATATATCTTCGTATGTCATCTCTAACTTAATTAGCTAGCTCCTCTCTAAGAGATGCCTTGATCTCCTCTCATAGCCGTGCCTCATGCTCGGCTTTGGTTCTCTTCCTACTCCGATACAATTCGGAGTCATCTGAGAAACCATGTTTCCAAGGAACATAAAACCCGAGGCCTCTCGTATGACTCGGGCGCTCCTTGTTTCCCAGGGCTGCGGAGAGTAATCTTTTTCCCTAGTTGCCTGGAATGATCCCTGGGAAGATTCTACACTCAACGCTTCCTGCAAGAGCCCGACATGTTATTTCACTTCTTACGAAGTTGTGGAGTAATTACAAGCTACGTAGTTCGATTGATATCTTACCAGGCGGTGGGACACTTCCTGGTCTGCAGGGTTTCGGAAGGAGATGTCCCCCGATGACGTGGTAGATGACCTCGCTCTAATCCAATTTCGAGCGCGCTCATCCGGGATTGTGGAAAATGGCTGGGCGGTGTCCCGTAGGATTGCCTGTTCGTCCTTCGTCCTTCACTGTGGGATTTTACCCGCATACCCGCATCCGGCGATGATGTTGAAGAATGCGCGGATGACATGTTGGCCTTCTCATATGTGAAAAGCGCAATGTAGCACATATATATAGAAATATATCAATATGAAAATGACATGGAATTATATGAAAGTACATATATTCCTAAGTATATGTATTCATGAAACAACTATATATTCATAACAGTAAGATTTAATAGCAACATATACACAAACAACAAGAACAAGTAAGATTTAACATATATTCATAAGTATATATATTCATGAAACAACTATTTAACAGCAACATATACACCAACAACAACAACAAGTCAGAGGCAACACCTTGCGAGGCTCAGGGAAGGCGGCGGCGACGGGCTCGAGGAAGGCGGCGGTGACGGGATCGGGGATGGCGGCCGCGACGGGCTCGAGGAAAGGCGGCGGCGGCGGGCTCGGGGACGAGGCGGCAGACGGCTCAATCGGCAGTGATTGCTTTCCTTTCGATAGTTCCGATACCCTTGATCCTCCCCTCATGATGAGATTGAGGAACACCTATCGGTTAAATCTAAGCCATATAATTGATACAAAGCTCAATGACCTCTTCGTTTGCATAACCTTCGACGATGCTGCCCTCCGACTGAGATCGATTCCCACACAGGACTTGAGAATTCCTATGAACCTCGAAAAGGGTACATGCAACATAGGAATACGAGACCACACATTTTTATCTCCCACACAACGTGAACAATGAGATGGACCATTATCTCAAGATGACATAGAGTCATCACCACCTCGTCCTGCAGAGCATCTAGTCCTTCGGGATCGATGACCTTCTGAGCAATTATATTAAAGAAATAACATAGCCTCATGATTATCTCTCGGACTTTGATCGGTAAAATATTTCTAATTGCAATAGGGAGCATCTGTGTCATCAGTACATGAAAATCATGAGACTTCATGCCATTTAACTTCAAATCTTGCATTGAAACAAGTTTTTTCATGTTGCTGGAGTAACCAGACGGAACTTTGACACCACGTAAGCACCGCATGCCTGCATTCGGCCTTGGACAGAGTGTAACACGTAGGGGGAAGGTATGTTCGTCCATTATCTGTTTTTGTCCATGCTAACTTAAGCCTGATGTCCATATCAGCCAAGTCAAGCTGTGCGTTGACGCCGTTCTTTATTTTATCACGAATGTTCAGTAAGAGACCAATAAGTACTCTAATAAGGTAAGTCCCAAAATATTGATCTCTTCTTCGGATGTTCCTCTCATGAGCCCTCAATTTCGTCCGTACGAGGACAACATCTAAATCCTTAACCATATTATAAACCTCTTTTCCGCTTAAATGCCTTGGAGCTGAACCGTCCTCCTTCTCTCCGTCAAATTGTTTCTTCATCTTGCGGTATGGGTGAGCCCTCCGAAGGAACCGGCGGTGACGCATGTACATGGTTTTGTGTGAGTGTTTCAGCCATACACTCTCGGTACCATCTAAACAGTGAGTACAAGTTTTGGCACCTTTTGTAGTCTAGCCCAACAGGTTAGCAAGGACAGGATAATCATTTATGGTGCAGAACAATAAGGAGTGCAAAGTGAAGTTCTCTCATTTGTATGCATCCCATACCTGTACCTCTTCGTTCCACAGTACTTTTAGATCTTCCACCAACGGTGCTACGTACACATCAATATCATTCCCAGGTTGCTTTGGCCCTTGGATAAGTATCGACAGCAAAATATACTTTCGCTTCATACACAACCAAGGAAGAAGGTTATAGATGCAGAGAGTCACGGGCCAAGTGCAAGGTCGGCTGCTCATGCTACTGAAAAGATTCATTCTATCTGTACTCAGTCCAAACCTTATATTCCTTGGTTCTGCACCGAAGTCTGCATAACTCCTATCGATGTTTCTCCACTGGGTGAAATCAGCAAGGTGTCTTAGCATTCCATCCATCTTGTACTCCTCCGAGTGCTAACACAGCAGTTTTGCCTCCTTGGATTTGTAAAAAACCGTCTCAAATGGGAAATTATAGGAAAATACCGTGCCACCTTAGTAAGAGGTCCTTTCTTCACCTCTGTTCCCTCGTCGTCATCTGATTGATTGTTACGTTTGTATTGGGATGCGTTGCATACCAGACATACATGCTTGTTTGCATACTCTTTACTCTAGAGGATACAGTTGTTCGGACATGCATGCATTCTTTGTACTTCCATTCCCAATGGACAAAGAACCTTCTTGGATTTATACGTGGTTTTGGGCAACTCATTTATCTCCGGAAGCATGTCCGCTAAAAGACCTAGCATCGCCGTGTAACTCTTGTCGGACCAACCGTTGCTTGCCTTCCATTTCAACAGTTCAAGCACAGCCGACAGCCTCGTGTACTTTGACCTGCAGCACATGAATAAAGGTTTCTCCGAGTCCTCCATCAAGCCATGGAATATAACATACTCTCTCTCATCATAGTTCTCTTCTACATTGATAGGAACGGGTCCCGATCTTCCAACAGGTTCGGATAAGTTCGATTTGGTGGAGTCGCGACAAATCGATCCGACTTCGAACAACATGTCCGAACCCCGCATCGCAGCACACCGTCTCCTCGGGTTATCAACCGAGCGCAGCCGGTTGACCTCGCTAAGAAGGCTAATCCTCGCCTGCGAATCGAAGAACACAAGCAAGAACAAGGAAGATCACAACTGAATTGCAGATGTATTGATTTAGCACTCGAAAGTTGGGGTCTCGCAAACCGATGAACGGTGAAACTGTTCAAAGACAGAATTAATCTAAGCAAAACCCAACCCTATTGGTGGGGGTGGCGGCTGTATATAAAGGAGTAAGGGGCGTGTAAAACCCCTAGACGCGTCCTTAATGGACTCCAACACGATACAAAGCCGAACGGCCCAAAAGACGGTGTCACAGCACCCTGATTGATTCTGAATATCCACTTGTTTCGAGGATTCCCGTTGACTCAGAAGGAATTTTGACATGGTACCAGAGCCATTGGAAAGGTTGTCTTCTCAGCTTTCCATACATATGTGGAACTTCCAAAACGGAGTCCGGATGCAATCTGGGCGTCCGTTTTAGTGCGGCCTGGTCCTGGACTCCGAATTGGATTCGAAGTCGGCTTGAGTTGGACATCCAACATGATTCGACCACCCTTGCTGGACTTGTGCGCCTCGTAGCCCTTCTCCAAGTACTTCCTGATCCTCTCCATGGTTCCTAATCATAATTAAATCATTAGGTAGTAATCGATTCTCAAATGAACAAAAAGAAGTACTTAGGAACGAGCTCACCTGTAAATTCAATTGTCGAGCGCGAGCTCTAGTGGTTGGTCCTTGAATATCAAGTGGAGGAGTGTTGTGTATATCCGAAGAAGTGATGTCCTCATCATACATCATAAAGCATCTGATCCAGTTGTCATCGTGCAACCTATCCGAATCGAACAACAATCGACATCATCCGTGACATATCATTCACTTCACCGGCGATGTCATCCGGCGGCATATCATTGACTTTGCCATGATTGGTCCAACACGTATAACCCTTTTTGAAACCCCTCCGAATCAAGTGTGTTTCAATCTGCAATCGGTTCTTAAACATCTTTAAATACTCGCAGTCAATGCATGGACAGTACATATATTCCACCCTCTTATTCAATATGTCATCCTCGGCAGCTCTTGTAAAAACAGACACGCTATTAATGTACTCTTCACTCACACGGTTCGCAGCATACATCCAGCTTCGATCCTACGTTATGCATATATAGAACAACTTAGCATTAAAAATTAAATTAATTAATTATTACTACATATATACCACATGCATTGAGGTTTTGCTAGCTTAATTCATATTATAAACACAACAACTATTTCCCCAGTGATCGACGAACCACTTATAACCAACAATTTTGTCAAATTTGACCTCCCACATGACGGGAACTGATCATGTATGATCAAGTAGATGCAAACCATCTACAATAACACTCACCAACGCTTAGATCTAAATTGTAATGCAAAGAAAAATAAATTTCATTACTAACCATTTCTAGGGTAATTAGGAACGTATGAATCTTTAAAACTCTCCTGCCTCCTTTCACTAAATTAACTGGTCTGAACGCCTTGCCTCCTCCAGGTGCAGCACCGGCTAGATCTGGATCGAAATGAAGATAGATGTAGTTTTGATCCAGGTGCCGATACAGACAGATCTAGATCTGAGGGGCGATTATCACGGCGGTTTTAAAAAACGTCAGGATATTCCGATATCGCGACGGTTCATCGGTAAGAACCGTCTATGATACTTGTTTTTTCCGACACTAACAACACAGTCGGTTTTCAAATTAAAACCGTCTGTAATAGTGTACGTCATACACAGTTTTATCAAACTATTTGTGATTTGACGTCTACTAATAGTATTTTTGTAGTAGTGGCCCTGTCCTACAGTGGATTGGGTTGTGAACGGATTTTAGACCGGGATGTCAAAATTACGATCGTATGCACACTGAACAAAAAGAAATGGACTTGTATCGCAAAAGATGAGTACAATCTTAAATGGACTTGTATTACAAAACATGAGTACAATCTTTTGTCTTTTCTGTTCAGTTGCACAAATATTTACATATGCACATGTTGTACGTCCATGAATCTTTGGATAATTTCCCGTAATCCAGCCGCGTTTTAGCTATGGATCTCTTTTTTTGCATGACACTAAAGTAACATTAGTCAAGTAAAGAGAGAAGATGGAGCCGAGTTGCCATCGGAGCCCGTCGTTGGTCGCCGGCAGTTGCCAGTTCGGTTCGACGGTGGCTGCGGTTTTCATTGCAGTCAGGGCTGGATTGGTGGGCTGTGGGTAATTGGGCTTGCCACAGCAGTTGCTAGTTTTTTTATATAATCAGCTGTGCAGCAAGCGTTACGTCTTATGCACTAGAGTTTTGTACCATCCGGCCACCATATCTACTTCACGGCGACGTACGCAGGAGCGCCGTTCCACACGGCAGACACAACACCGTACAAGTACCGCTTCTACTTCTTAAATACGTACCTGTAACTATATATACCCATACCACCCAGTTCCTTTCGCCAAACCAAAGCAACTTACACAACAGTAGTAGCAAGCAATTCACAGTGCCTGATAGAGCATGGGCATCTCCAAGGCTCTGCTCCTTGCCATCATCGGCAGCATCTGCTTCTGCAGTGCTGTCGTAGCAGCTCGCGAGCTGAGTGATGACTCGGCTATGGTGGTGCGGCACGAGATGTGGATGGCGCAGTACGGCCGTGTGTACAAGGCCGCCGCCGAAAAGGCACGGCGGTTCGAGGTATTCAAGGCCAACGTCGCGCTCATCGAGTCGCTTAACGCCAGAACCGCAAGTTCTGGCTCGGCGTCAACCAGTTCGCCGACCTCACCAACGAGGAGTTCAGAGCAAGCAAGACTAACAAGGGTTCAATCCTAACATGGCGAGGGTTCCTACCGGATTCAGTGCGAAAATATGAGCCTTGATGCGCTTCCGCAACCGTGGACTGGAGGGCGAAGGGTGCGGTCACTCCCATCAAGGATCAAGGCCAATGTGGTGAGTACATTTAGGACACTGCATGTGTGAAATCTTGGTAATGAGACAATGGTGTGTCATGACATCTATCAAAACATCGTAATTACTGTTCTTCTTGGGCATTTTCTGCTGTGGCAGCCATGGAGGGCATCGTCAAGTCGAGCACCAGCAAGCTTATCTCACTTGTCGGAGCAAGAGTTAGTGGACTGTGGCGTCCATGGTGAGGACCAGGGCTGCGAGGGAGGCGAGATGGACGATGCCTTCAAGTTCATCATCAAGAACGGTGGCCTCACTACCGAGTCCAGCTACCCTTACACGGCGGAAGATGGCAAGTGCAAGGGTGGATCCAACAGCGCCGCGACCATCAAAGGCTATGAGGATGTGCCTGCCAACGACGAGGCCGCTCTCATGAAGGCGGTGGCAAACCAACCCGTGTCAGTGGCCGTGGACGGAGGCGACATGACGTTCCAATTCTACTCGGGCGGTGTGATGACCGGCTCCTGCGGCACTGACCTAGACCATGGGATTGCAGCCATTGGTTATGGAAAGGCCGTGATGGCACAAAGTATTGGGCGATGAAGAATTCATGGGGCACGGACGTGGGGTGAGCGGATACTTGAGAATGGAGAAGGACATAGCTGACAAGAAAGGCATGTGCGGCCTTGCCATGCAGCCTTCCTACCCCACTGAGTAGTACCACTTATTCATACACATACACAAAGATTGAATAAATGCATTCCTCTTGTTCTAGTATAGTTCGTATGTAAATTGTGTTACAAAAATATATGTTATGTATATGCACTTTTATACTTCGTGAATACCATGTAAATATGCTTGATATGAAACAATGGATTAAGAGTTTGTGCTAGTTATTTGGCTCCTGCTTTAGCATTTCTATGATGTTTGACAATGTTGCAAGTAAATCGGAGAAGATACCGTCGTAGATGTTGTTGCCTCCTGAGTTAGATGTCATAGAAGGACTATATAGCCAATAGGTCCATCCCATGTACTAGTTTGGAAGTCAATTATTTAGATTAATCAAATATTGTTGATTCTAGGGTTTGAGCTGCAACATCCTCACTTGAATAGGAAGTTTCAATCTATTGTTGTTGTTCCTTTGTTCTTGTGATTTCCTTGTGAATTACAGGAGAACGTCTACTTCTTTGCGTGGCAAGTAGATAAGAACCAACTTGTATTGTTGGGTGAATTCAAGTGTTATATGTTTCGGTTAACCATATCTAGGGGTGTAATCGGAGTGGATACGGTTGATAATTGCTCATCCTGTATCCTATACCATATTTTTTTCTCGAAGTTAGAGTTGGACAAGGATAGTGCTAGATACGAATACGAATGCGGATAGTATCGGTCATGAATATATAACGAATATGGAGTGGATTCGATACGGTAACTATATTTCGTCGGATAACATGCGAAAACACAGATCCTAAATAATTAAATATAGATCATGTATATCAAGATAAAACAATTAAATATAATATAGAAATATCATGCATTTGAAAGTGGAGTACAGAGAGCAACTCGTATATATACTAACAATAATGAACAGAATAGTCATCTAGAACCACTTCTTGACGAGTACTACTATGGCATCCCAAAATTCTGGATTTTGTACTTATTTATTTGGTTTAATTGGATTTTCTCTAGAAACTAATTTCCTTTTTCTTAAATCCTTTATTTAAAGCCTAGAGAGCAAGTTATTAATTTAGTTGAGTAATTGTGCCTAAAACAAGTCAAACTTATTTTATTTAGGTTCCTTACTTTTTTTCTGAATTTTTGGGAATTTTCTGGGGTTTATTTGGAGTTTCCTACTATTTTCTAGCTTGTATTTTAATTTATGGGCTTTTCTGAAAATCAAAACCCAAAATAAAATTTTAAATCCTTTGCCAATTCGGGTATTACCGAATAACTAGCACCGGGTATTACCAATTATATATCCGGATATTCTTCTATCCGTCGGAAACTACTCTCCCGATTTCGACAATCACTATCCGATTCCAATACCATATCCGGTAAAACCATCCTACATCGACTATTTTTCGAAATACCATCCGGCCGACTCGGTTGGTGGTCGGTCGGAAAATATCCAAACTAATTGCACCCCTAACCATACCGTTGTTGGCGGCACCTTTGTTCATCTGGTTTCACTGTTCTCGAAAGCAAACCGCACCTTATCATTATCCTTGATCCTACCCATAAAGATAGGGAACAACAGTATCATCTTGGTATCAAAGCCGATGGTTGATATGGTTGGATTACTTATTTCTAGTTTAGATTGTTTTACTTGTTGTTCTTTATTCCTAGAACCCTAAAATGAATATTGCAACACAAAAAATCCAAACCCTAGTTTTCAATATGCCATTCTTGTGAGTTTAGTTAGTTTCTAATCCATTAGAAACTTTGTTTAGTTGCTTTTTTTCTCCAATTGCTTATCTTAATCTTTGTTCTATCGTAAACTTGAAAAATCCCAAAAGCAAATTCGTTCTTGAATCAATTTTAAATCGAATCTGAGTTCTACATAGTTCAAGAATCGGTCGTAACTTTTGCATCCAAAGTCGATTTAGGTTTTCTTGATTCATTGAAACCTTACAATGAGACCTATCTATTTGTATAGAATCTTTTGTATAGTGGTTTTAGTCATGTACAAATCCAGCTTTGTTTTAGGTGTTTCGACCCAACAAGTTTCAAGACTCACAGATTCAAATTTGAATCGATTCTAAACCAAGTTCATCACGTTTGAATCATTCGGAGGCCGGATGATAAGTCAAGTTTGATGCTATAAATTATAATCCTATCTATCTTTTGAGTAATTCTCTAGTAATTCTTGCTAGTTGATAACTCTATGACGTCTATTAACCATGGCAGGAGCGTATAATATGGATCTTCCTTTCTATGAAAGCACCGATCTGAGGGAGTACATCCAATGGGAGAAGAAGCTGGATACCAAATTCAAGCACCATAAATTCATTTCTTCATAAGCCATCGTGGAATTTAAGGATTATGCAAAATATTGTTGGGCACAATTTGCAATAAGGCACCGTGTTAGAACTTTGGAGGTTTGAAAAAGCTTATCACAGAAGAATTTGTACCATCCGATTGGTACAAACCAAAAATCTGAAATCATGTTCACTCTTGGGAGGAGTCTTGGGAAGAAGGTGATATCATATGCCAAAATTTTCGAGATCAGTTCTCGAATCAATCCTCTATGTATTACCGCACTAGTACCGATTTGAATCTGTTTACTCAAATTTACTCAATTTTCGAATCCGATTCTAAACCCAAGGTCATCACGAATTTGAATATGTTGGAGTGCTGGATGGAAGTAAAGTTTGATGTAGAAATTCTAAGCCTAGGTATCTTTTTGAGTAATTCTCTAGTAATTATTGCTAGTTGATCACTCTAGTTCTTGCTGAAATTTTGTGCGTGTTGTTCTTCACGTGTCTCTTCTGGGCTTCATATGCTTCTTCTTTGACGTTTGTAGTTGAAGGATCAGCCGCTGAGTTCTCGAATGCCGTGAATATTGTCCTTGCCCTCTGGACTTCCTCCTCTAGCCTGGGCAAATCATTAGCACGATCCATAATCTCATAGAGGATTCCGTGATAACCTTTCACAGAATCGGTCATTTCTGCTTGATCGGCAATGTTATCCATGTGTCTCTCCACTACCGCGAGAGCTTCTTCCGCTTTGTGCACATTGCAGAGAAGAACGAGGCTGAGGGCGGCTTCCCTTTGCTGAGCGGCAACGAGACACCTCCGTTGACGGTGGATGATGAGGTCCATGCTATTTGCAGGCTGCTGCTAGGCATTTTCTGCTATGGCAGCCATGGAGGGCATCGTCAAGCTGAGCACTAGCAAGCTTATCTCACTGTCGGAGTAAGAATTAGTGGGCTGTAACGTCCATGGTGAGGACCAGGTGGGAGGGCGGGCTCATGGATGACGCCTTCAAGTTCGTCATCAAGAACAGTGCCTCACCACCGAGTCTAGCTACCCATACATGGCATAAGATGGCATGTACATGTATACATCTAATTCGCATCTCAATTCATTTCACAAGCATAAAACATCTATTTCGCAAATCAATTAATTGAAATAAAATAAAATTTCCATTAACAAGTACACAAATACAATCAATGTCAATCTTATCCCAAACAAAATATCATTGTACATTGTGGGACTCTCCATCTGATTTTATGACTCCAGATACCAAAAAGTACGCGCACTCTCCTCGAATTTGTGCAAGGTCGGGCTGTTACAATGCACTTGTAGGGATGGGCGCAGCCTGTCGATAGGAATATCAATGTGCGTACATATATAACCTGTTAAGTATGAAATAATTGTGGGAAGATTGACAAACCTTAGGATTGGTGATCTTTGAGGAATCGAGTAGTAGTTTCATATGGTGGAAAACGTAGAATCCACACATGTTGCCTGGCTGCTGCTGGTGGCACTACAAAAAATAGTATGTGTTAATTCAAGAGACATTACTACCAAGTGTTGTTTAGGATTAATTAATGTGTACTAGCGAATACCCAAAAATTTTGAACATGTTGCAGGGGCTTGACCCCTTTCGTCGAGCCATGTGTCTTTGCAACGTACGTGGTGAATGACCTTCATGATTTGAAAAAGTTAGCTTAGTCATTCGGAAGGAACAAAAGAGTGCAATATAGTTATGTATGGAGAAAATGTACTTATCTATCGAGTAATTGGCCGATAACTGTGTAGCGGTTTTGTTCTTACTAAGGGAATCAAGATATATTGTCTTGTTCCATTTTGGTATAATTACAATTAAAATCCAATGGAACCCCTGATTGTAGGGCATAAGTACGAATTCCTTATCACGGTGAGCCAGTAGTGTTGTTGTAATATACCTCTTGACGAAGAATGTATCCTCGTTGATGGTATCCATGGTGACTAAGCGTGGGTACAGAAAACCAATTGGTGATTTGGATAATCTAGCTTTGACAAGATGTGTCTATATATACGAAAAGCAACAAATTATATATGACATATATCGGTATTACATGAGCGGAGGCGTGATTGTACACACTTACAGCGTCCAAAGATCGAGCAGTAGGGCGTCGAGAGCGTTGAGCGCGAAAAGATCAAATAAATCCTTAAAGGTCACCGCGAAGACACAATCATAAACTTCGTGCTGTAAATGATCCATCATAAATTTGACAATAATATCTGAGCGTCGTTCTCCCTGTGGCTTATTGGCCCGTTCCATATTCCATGCGTGTAATCTCTGGCAACTAAGTCATAGGGTTATGAGGAGCTTTTTCGGGTCGATCATCGGCTCGCCTAGCATGAATTTGCGGGCCAATGGTAGGTACGTGATATCATCATCGGTCTTCTTTGATTTGCCCTTGCTGCCTCGGCTATAGGTCGACTTCATGGTAGTCGACTGTAAAGGTAGCACCGGTGCAAGTTGCTTTATCGGGAATAGCACCCGTGGACATGGCACCGATGCAGGTAGTGGTAGTGGAGATAGACCTTGTGGAGATGACACCAGTGCATGTAGCTCTGATTTGGACTGCCCTTGTGGTCCTGCCACCAGTGAAGAAGCCTCCAGCGGATGTCGCTTTTGGGACCTTTGGATGAATGTTTCAATGGTTTGCCCTAGAGTCATGAGCTCGTCGTTGGGGGCTTGGTGGTGGGACAACCTCGAAATTGGCATGCACACCATCCACATGAACTTTTTCAAGCACGGTGCTAAAGATGCATGGAGCACCATGGCCTCGTAAGCAGACGGATATGCGGCCCCAAGCGGCGCTGAAGGAACGTAGGCATATCTCACTTGAAGCTTGCGCCGTGGGTGTATGACCTGCTGTAATTTTCAAAATTTCAGTAAAAACAAAAATAAATAAATATTAATTTAATTTAATTTAAAATAAAAATAAGTGTTCTTGATTGCCTAAATTTGGAGATTTCTTTTGCCCGTTTTTAGCCTTTTCGAAAAGGTTTATCTTAAAAGTAATTTGACTAAAAGCATAAAAGCTATTATCAAATAAAAGGTATTGGAAAATTTTGTAAAGAAACTATTTCAAATTAAGTATTTGAAGCATTTGGCTTTTATTTTATTTTTTGTGATTTTCGGGATTTATTTGGAGTTATCTGGATTTTATTTCCTAAGCCTAAGCAAGAAAATATATTTTAAATATTTTATTAAAGGTAAAAAGAATTTATTTAGCCTTTCCTAAGCTCCCAAAAATTTTATAGTAATTTCTGAGATTTTCTAAAGATTTTAAAATCAACTTTAAAGCTAAAGGGTATTTTTTTAAAAGCTAAAAGAACAATTTTAAGTTCAAAATATTTTTAGAAAGTCTAAAAATGTTTTATAGAATTGTTGGGAATTTTCTGGATTTAAAAGTCAATTTTAAAAGTTAAAAAGGTATTTTTGCTAAGTATAAAATATCTCCAGGGATTTTCTACAAATTTTCTGGAATTTTTAAACATTATTTGCTATTTTCCAAGTATTTATAAATATTCCTCCTATTTTCTGAAATTTAAATCCGAATTTAAAATCCGGATTATTTTGGTGCTGCCATGTGTCACGCTGAGATTAATCCGCTTTTTCTTGAATTAATTTGGGCCGTCCGTTATCACTTAAACCCCCAGCGGCCGAGATACTCCCTCCCCGCCACGTGTCGCGAATCGGGCCACATACCCCTTCATCTCCCCTCCTCTCTCACCGCCATGCGGGACCCATCTGTCATCTTTGTCTTCCACCTTGCCTTCTTCTTCCTCCACCCTCTCTCTTTCTTCCCCACCGAAACCTCCATGGCCTGCCTCGCCTCGGCTTCCGCCCGCCGTGGCCGCCATTAATGCCCGCGGAAGCTTCAATGCCGATCGCCTCTTCTCCCGAAAAGTGTCCTCGGGCTTCTCCCTCACCGCACCTCCGCCACCCATAAATGCACCGCCCGCCGCGTTCGCACGATTAGCGGCTTTCCCCATGAACTCCACCGAGCCCGCCGCCCTTTCCCTATAAAACCCCGCCCGAGCCCCTCATTCGACATCCCTCTCCCGCCGCCTCCTCCCCACTGCGGCTAGATTCCCGCCGTAGAGCACCGCCATCACCGAAGCCTTGCCGCCTTCTTCTCTCATGCCGCCGCCCCAAGCCACCCGTGCCCCACCGCCTGCAACCGGATCCCCGCCTCCTCCCCCCCGCCCTCGCGCCCATGCCGCCTCCCGTGTGCCGCTGCGTGGCGGCACATCGCCCGCCCTCGCCGTGTGGCCGCCACGTCGGCACCGCGTCCGCACCGCCCACCACCTCGGCTCACCCTCAGGTCCATAGACCCGACTCACGGTGAGCCGGGCCCACTGTCCGAAAATATTTTTCCCTCCGAAAAATTCAAAATATGCTGACGTCAGCATTGCGTCATAAATGCTATTTTTCTTTATAAAAATAATTCAGCCGAAATTAAAAACCCCGCTGACGTCATAATTCCCTTTTTCAGTATAAAAATAATTCTCGAAAATTAGCCTTTTTCTTTTTCTCTCTTTTAAACTTCTGGAAGCCATAACTTGTTCGTTTTAACTCCAAATTGAACCGTTCAAATTTCTAAATTTTTCTAAAAATCTAAAATATCCATTTCTAAGTTCTTTTTAAATTTTTGAATTTTATTTGAATTTTTTTTAATTTTATATATTTGGTTCTTCGCGTATAGATTTCGACGATCTCGGAGAGTGTGACTTTAGCGATCCGAACCCGGTCTTCAATCAAGGAAAGTTACACCTTTGATCATGTTGACCCTAATATTTGAAATTATTTATGTTGTTTTAAATTATTATGCATGCGTAATTTTATTCAAGTTAGTTTAAAATTCCTTGGACAGCCAAATTTGACATTGAATACCACTATATTTTGTCAAACCTAGATAAAACCTAGTTAGTACATTAGTATTAACTAGAAATTTGGTAAAAATGCTTAGCCATACTGAGAATATTATGATTTGGGACAGTCTTTCACATAAAATGATAAACTTTTATCTTGTATTCTTGACTTTGGTGAGTTAGAAATGTTTATGAAATTATTTCCAAACAAAGTATGAAAACTTGGTTTAGACTTAGGCAAATAGATAGAATGGTGTGTGCTTGCTGACATGCATTGTCGTTTGGTGACGCAATGTTGATTGCCAGGCACGAGGGGTTTGTGGTTGGTGCCTAAGTCAGTAAAGGATCGGTCTGTGAGCTACTTTTGCAAAGCCCTTTTCGTACTACCACAAGTCTGGTATAGGACAGACCTGGCCGAATAATTTGTGAAGTTCCAACATGATCTCGCTATAGGCTGAATATGGGCGCGGCGTAGTCCGTGAGAAGTCTCACATGGCACAAGAGGGGGCTCCAGCATGTGGATTCATGCTGTGGTGAAACCTTAGTGGCGGCGTGATTATGTTGGCAATGGATCATTGTAAAGTCTTTGTTATGATTTTCTCAGTCGCACGCCTAAGGAAGCGTGTAGTGGCCGACAACATGAGATTATCATATCTTGTGGGTAAAGCTGTACAACCTCTGCAGAGTGTATAACCTATCCTGGATAGCCGTGCCCATGGTCATGGGCAAGCTGAGTAAAGTTTTTCACGGATTAGATTTTGTTTTTGAAAATGTTTTATGAAACCCTGTGGACGGATGAAATCCATGAGCGGATTTGGAAAACCGTATGGATGGTTGGAATCCGTACGAGTTGGTTTTGGAAAAGTTGGTCCGGGTGGGATACCCGTGAATAGGTTGGTGTAGGGGATGGACCTGCACTAACGTTACTTATGTTGATTACAATGTTGTTTTACTTACTGTATTAAATTCAGCTTTCACACTTACTTTATGATATTTACTTCAATGTTGTCTTTTATGCAAACTAACTGTATTATGCCTTCCTTTGATATTCCATATGCATTTATTAACTCTATTAAACCTCCTGGTGTAACTTGTGGAGTACGTTTGTACTCATGTTGCTAAATTTCACTCTTTCAGAGGAAGCCTTTGACGACTTCGGTGAGGATTATGACTAGGCCACGTCTTACATTCATTCGCCTTGTGGGAAGGAAATGTGGCCTCACTTTTCATCATAGGATTGGACGCGCAACTACCCCAACGGTTGGGGGGCTGGCTAGCACAGGAGCGGCGGTGGCGGCCTGCTGATTTTTTTGTATATCTTCGTATCTCATCTCTGACTTAATCAGCTAGCTCCTCTCTAAGAGATGCCTTGATCTCATCTCGTAGCCGTGCCTCACGCTCGGCTTTGGTTCTCTTCCTACTTCGATACAATTCGGAGTCATATGAGAAACCATGTTTTCAAGGAACATAAAACCCAAGGCCTCTCTTATGACTCGAGTGCTCCTTGTTTCCCGGGGCTGCGGAGAGTAATCTTTTTCCCTAGTTGCCTGGAATGATCCATGGGAAGATTTTACACTCAGCGCTTCCTGCAAGAGCCCGACATGTTATTTCACTTCCTACGAAGTTGTGGAGTAATTACACGCTACGTAGTTCGATCGATATCTTACCAGGCGGTGGGACACTTCCTAGTCTATAGGGTTTCGGAAGGAGATGTCCCCCGATGACGTGGTAGATGACCTCGCTCTAATCCAATTTCGAGAGTGCTCATCCGAGATAGTGGAAAATGGCGGGGCGGTGTCCCGCAGGATTGCATGTTCGTCATTCGTCCTCCACTGTGGGATTTTACCCGCATACCCAGCTGTGCCAAGTCTGTAGGGGTGTATGTTTTTTTCATAGAGGGCCTTGTGCACCGCACTTGCACTTCTAAAATCTTCGGTCATCTTATGTAAGGGCGTTTGATCCTTCTCCATGTACTGCTTGGTAAGCTCACTCTTGAAGTTCTTCCATGCTTTGCACGCCGCTAGCAAGCATGTCGTTGCATGGAGTCGTGGTGTTCTTCTGGGATCTCGAATGATGCAAAATTTCATCGCTGACTCACGCCGAGTCTCGATCACGGTCTTCCACAAATTGAATGTCATCTCAATTCGTTCTCTTGCAACTATTCTAATCATTCTTCGAAATGTGCATGCTGCTCGACGAGGAAGGAGAGGGGTTTGATTTTGGATCCCTTGGCATTTTGATTTTGGAGCGGACGCATCCAGCGATAATGTTGAAGAATGCGCGGATGACATGTTGGCCTTCTCATATATGAAAAGCGCAATGTAGCATATATATATATATATATATATATATATATATATGAAAATGACATGGATTTATATGAATGTACATATATTCAAAAGTATATGTATTCATGAAACAACTATATATTCATAAAGATGATTTAATAGCAACATATACACAAACAACAACAACAAGTAAGATTTAACATATATTCATAAGTATATATATTCATGAAACAACTATTTAGTAGCAGCATATACACCAACAACAACAACAAGTCAGAGGCATCACCTTGCGAGGCTCGGGGAAGGCGGCGGCCGGCGATAGGCTCAGGGATGGCGGGGCGACGGGCTCAGGGAAGGCGGCCGGTGACGGGCTTGGGGGACGGAGGCGACGTCGGGCTCGATCGGGAGAGCGGCGACGTTATGTCTCTGTGCTCTGGTTGGTATAGCTATAACTGCAGTGTATGCGCAAAACACTAGCTTGAGGGTATATATAGGAAGGCCTATTACAGACGATTCTAGTTGAGAACCGTCGGTAATTATAATGATGTCACAGACGGTTCTAACTAGAACCGTTTTGTGATAATAACGATATCACGGACGGTTCTAGTTTAGAACCGTCTGTGATAATTATATCATAGACGGTGCCCTTTCCTTCCCATACACTGGAGTTATTACTTACACCAACCAACAGTGAATCGTAATAAGACCTCACAGAGTGTATTTTTTTACAATAGCCCAATGAACATATAGATACATATATATGACTCATTCTCAAAATTCACCTATATATCACACATTTTCACATATACATAAATGCAAATTCACAAATACATCACACACATGCATTGTTATATACATAAATGCAAATTCACAAATACATCACACACATGTATTGTTATATACATAAATGCAAATTCACATATACATCACGTACATGCATTGTTATATACATAAATGCAAATGCCCACATATATATCACACATTCTCATTCCACTTGCCTATTTTCTTTAAAAATTAGCCCTTCATGATAATCAATGCATATGTAACTAGTTTCGTCACGTTGTTCATCATCGATCCTTATGTCATTTCTAAAAGGAGGTAACTCGTAAAATTGATTGTATTTGTCCTCGTCCACTACATTCTCTACTCTGACAATTCTCCTTTTTTTCATAAAGAACTACATGACGCTTCTTATTTGCCGGATCGGTTACACAGAAAACTTGAACAATTTGGTTAGCGAGTACGAATGGTTCTTCTTTGTATTCGACGCGTTAGAGGTCCATAGTAGTGAAACCGTACTTGTCAACCTTCACATGTGGGAGATGCACCAAAAGACACCAAAATAAGGGGATCTTGAAAACCACGTAGTCGAGCTCTCAAATCTCTTCTATGAACCCATAGTATGAGTTTTTCAATCCATCGGTACTGAGCGCATCTATGCAGACACCGCTGCTCTGGTTAGTGCTCTTTAAATCCTGAGCCTGTGTATAGAATATGTACCTATTTATGTCATATCCTTGCCATGTTACAACTGTAAATGTTGGCCCTTTTGCCAACCATGTCAGCATCTCACTTGGCGAGCTCCTAGCGATTTGCTCCTTCAACCATTGGTTGAACCGACTATTGTGTTGCCTCATGATCCAAACATCCATCTGCTCTGGATTCTGTTACTGAAGCACATCCTTGTGCTGGTCGACATAAGCACCACTTTAGTCATGTGTTGCAAGACCGTGAAATGGGCTTGAGCATACGCGTCCATATCTGGAGTGATTGCTTTCCTTTCGATAGTTCCGATACCCTTGATCCTCCCCTCATGATGAGATTGAGGCACACCTATCGGTTTAATCTAAGCCATATAATTGACACAAAACTCAATGACCTGTTCGCTTGCATAACATTCGACGATGCTGCACACAGGACTTGAGAATTCCCACGAACCTCTCAAATGGGTACATGCTACGTAGGAATACATGCCCACATATTTTTATCTCCCACACAACATGAACAATGAGATGGACCACCTCGTCCTGCAGAGCATCTAGTCCTTCGGGATCGATGACCTTCTGAGCAATTGTATTAAAGAAATAACATAGCCTCATGATTGTCTCTCGGACTTTAATCGGTAAAATATTTCTAATTGCAATAGGGAGCATCTGTGTCATCAGTACATGAAAATCATGAGACTTCATGCCATTTAACTTCAAATCTTGCATTGAAACAAGTTTCTTCATGTTGCCGGAGTAACTAGACGGAACTTTGACACCATGTAAGCACTAGCACAGTTCTGTTTTCTCGGCCTTGGACAAAGTGTAACACGCAGGGGGAAGGTATGTTCGTTCATTATCTGTTTTTGTCCGTGCTAACTTAAGCCTGATGTCCATATCAGCCAAGTCAAGCTGTGCGTTGACGCCGTCCTTTGTTTTATCACGAATGTTCAGTAAGAGACCAATAAGGTACTCCTAATAAGGTAAATCCCAAAATATTGATCTCTTCTTCCAGATGTTCTTCTCATGAGCCGTCAATTTACTTCCCTTTTCGAGGACAACATCTAAATCCTTAACCATATTATAAACCTCTTTTCCGCGTAAATTCCTTGGAGCTGAACCGTCCTCCTTCTCTCCGTCAAATTGTTTCTTCATCTTGCGGTATGGGTGAGCCCTCCGAAGGAACCGGCGGTGACACATGTACACGGTTTTGTATGAGTGTTTCAGCCATACACTCTCGGTACCCTCTAAACAGTGAGTACAAGTTTTGGCACCTTTTGTACTCTAGCCCGACAGGTTAGAAAGGACAGGATAATTATTTATGGTGCAGAACAATAAGGAGCGCAAAGTGAAGTTCTCTCATTTGAATGCATCCCATACCTATACCCCTTTGTTCCACAGTATGTTTAGATCTTCCACCAACGGTGCTAGGTATACATCAATATCATTTCCAGGTTGCTTTGGCCCTTGGATAAGTATCAACAGCAAAATATACTTTCGCTTCATACACAACCAAGGAGGAAGGTTATAGATGCATAGAGTCACGAGCCAAGTGCAAGGTCGGCTGCTCATGCTACTGAAAGGATTCATTCCATCTGTACTCAGTCCAAATCTTATGTTCGTTGGTTCTGCACCGAAGTCTGCATAACTCCTATCGATGTTTCTCCACTGGGTGGAATCAGCAAGGTGTCTTAGTATTCCATCCTTCATGCACTCCTCCAAGTGCCAACGCAGCAGTTTCGCCTCCTTGGATTTGTAGAAAACCGTTTCAAATGGGGAATTATAGGAAAATACCATGCCACCTAGTAAGAGGTCCTTTCTTCACCTCTGTTCCCTCGCCGTCATCTGATTGATTGTTATGTTTGTATCGGGATGCGTTGTATACCAGACATACATGCATGTTTGCATACTCATTACTCTAGAGGATACAGTGGTTCGGACATGCATGCATTCTTTCTACTTCCATTCCCAATGGACAAAGAATCTTCTTGGATTTATACGTGGTTTTGGGATACTCATTTCTTTCCGGAAGCAAGTCCGCTAAAAGACCTAGCAGCGCCGTGTAACTCTTGTCGGACCAACCATTGCTTGCCTGCAATTTCAACAGTTCAAGCACAGCCGACAAGCTCGTGTACTTTGACCTGCAACACATGAATAAAGGTTTCTCCGAGTCCTCCATCAAGCTCTAGAATATAACATACTCTCTCTCACCATAGTTCTCTTCTGCATCGCGAAGCATCTGATCCATATTGTCATCGTGCAACCTACCCGAATCCGAACAACAATCGACATCATCCGGCGGCATATCATTCACTTCACTGGCGATATCATCCGGTGGCATATCATTGACTTCGCCATGGCTGGTCCAAGACGTATAAGCCTTTTTGAAACCCCTCCGAATCAAATGTGCTCCAATCTGCTCTCGGTTCTTAAACATCTTTAAATCCTCGCAATCAGTGCATGGACAGCACATATATTCCACCCCCTTGTTCAACATATCCTCGTCGGCAGCTCTTGTAAAAACAGACATGCCATTAATGTACTCTTCACTCACACGGTTCGCAGCATACATCTAGCTTCGGTCCTACATTATGCATATATAGAACAACTTAGTATTAAAAATTAAATTAATTAATTATTACTACATATATACCACATGCATTGAGGTTTTGCTATCTTAATCTATATTATAAACACAACAACTATTTTCCCAGTGATCGACGAACTACTTATAACCAACAATTTTGACAAATTTGACCTCCCACATGACGGGAACTGATCATGTATGGTCAAGTAGATGCAAACTATCTTCAATAATACTCACCAAAACTTAGATCTAAATTGTAATGCAAAGAACTGGCCTGAAAGCCTTGCCTCCTATAGGTGCAGCACCGGCTAGATCTGGATCGAAATGAAGATAGATGCGATTCGATCCGGTGTCGTCGAGCAGATCTAGATCGAGGCGATTATCATAGACGATTTTTTAAAAAAAAATCGTCTGTAATATTCAATATCACGAGCGGTTCATCGGTAAGAACCATACGTGATAGTTTTTTTCAAACACCAACAACACAGTCGGTCTTCAAATTAAAACAAATCGTAATAGTGTACGTCATACGGTTTTATCAAACTATCTATGATTTAGCGTCTACTAATAATATTTTTGTAGTAGTGGCCCGTCCTACGATGGATTGGGTTGTGAGCGGATTTTAGGCGGGATGTCAAAAATAAGATCGTATGCACACCGAACAAAAGAAATGGACTTGTATCACAAAAGATGAGTACAATCTTAAATGGATGAGTAGTGGCCCCGTCCTACAGTGGATGACTCGGCTATGGTGGCGTGGCATGAGATGTGGATGGCGCAGTATGGCCGCGTGTACAAGGATGCTGCCGAGAACCGTCGCGTTCATCGAGTCGTTTAACGCCGAGAACCGCATGTTCTGGCTCGGCGTCAACCAGTTCGCCGACCTCACCAACGAGGAGTTCGAGCAAGCAAGACTAACAAGGGTTTCAATCCTAACACGGTGAGGGTTCCTACCGGATTCAGTGAAAATATGAGCCTTGATGCGCTTCCAAGCAGCAGTAGGCGGAGGACGAAGGTGCGGTCACTCAATCAAGGATCAAGCCCAATGTGGTGAGTACATTTAGGACCTTTGCATGTGTCAAATCTTGGTAATGAGACAATGGTGTGTCATGACATCTATCAAAACATCGTAATTGCGGTGCTTGCTTGGGCATTTTCTGCTTGTGGCGACCATGGAGGCATCGTCAAGTCGAGCAGCGGCAAGCTTATCTCACTTTGTCGAGCAAGAGTTAGTGGTGTGGCGTCCATGGTGAGGACCAGGGCTGCGGTGGGCTCATGGACGGCGCCTTCAAGTTCGTCATCAAGAACAGCCTCACCACCGAGTCTAGCTACCCATACACGGCACAAGGCGGCAGAGTTAGTGGACCGTGGCGTCCATGGTGAGGATCAGGGCTGCGAGGGCGGGTGAGAGACCATGTGGAGGTCATTCCGTTGTGTATGATGAGTAATTGACATCGGTTTAGGAAAAGTCGTGTTTGAGTCGGTTGGTTCGGACCTAGATGTTGCGTGGCGTAACGGGCTCGGTCGGACTTGGTCGAACCTAGTCGTATGGGTTTAGGTTGCATATTCTGATGAGTCGACAGGTTTGATCTTTATTTACGCTTTCATGTATCGAGCGGTGCTATTTGATGTGTTTCTTATGCGTGTTGGCTGCGGGACATCGGTAAGTCATGGCGAGACACGAGGTGACCGGACTAGGCGTAGGTGGCGCCGAGGTCGAAGCGGCCGTGATGTGTCGAAGACGACGTGGACTCGAAGTGGTTACGAGGCGTGCGAGACAAGGTGAGCGGAAGCTTTCCAGAAGGTGCAGGAGAGGCGAAACGGGAATTTCGCAAGGCTGCACAAGCGGGAGACGGCTCCGTTAGGGTTTAGCCGGCGTAACGGGTTGGAGACCCGTTAGCCAAGGGCTATAAATAGAGATGAGAGGCTGCATACCCCTTAGGACACAATAGAGTGAGTTAGGGTTTTTAGAGTTCATTCATCCCTTTGTGTGGGTTGTGTTCCTCCCAAGAAGCATGTGAGGCTCTTGGCGTTCTTGAGGATTGAGAGAGAAAGGATGGATTGAGAGTCTTGTAATCATTCCTTTTGTTCTAATGTCCATGCGTATAGGGATGTATTGTGTGTAAAAACCCTGAGTAATCTTTCATTCCCTGGTTTCAAGTTGTGAAATCCTTGTGTGAGTTACTATGGATTCAAGTTTTTATTCCTACTATGGATTCAAGTTTTTATTCCTACTTGCTGGTTTTTTTGTTTTCTGCAATGTTCTTCTTTGCCTTTTATATTTATGAGTTGATTTCTTGCTTAGCTGTAGAATGTTGTTGATTTGGTAAAGATTTTTTGTTAGCTGCATGTTTTCTTAATCCAAGAACTCTTCTCGGTCAATCCGGCCTAAAAACATCTAGCATATAGACTGCAGAGAGTCTTTGTTTACAGTTCGATTTTTCAAGTCTGCACCCTGTTCACACGATTGCATTGTACTGTTTTTGGTTGATTACTACAGTATTTACTGCACCAACAGCACCCAGTTTACTTCTTTAGTCTTCTAAGTATCTCATTGTCAGCTAAGAGTAATCTGAATTTCTTTTTCTTGCGATCAGATCAAGACTGCTAGTACTTGTCCTTCATTTGTTTACCTATCTTTTGCTTTTCGGCCTTCCTTGGATCAGTATTTGGCCTTCCTGTTTTCGGCATGCAGTAGAACCGTTTGGCCTTAATTGCCTTCTTTTGTGTTCTTTGGATATCTTCAGGTCTCTGCTCTCAAGTACCAATTAGTTCGGCAAAGGCATTATTTCAGTTTTGTGTGCTTTTAATTGGTCTGCTCTTTCTTGTTGTTCTTTCAACTGATCTTCTTCTCCTGCTGCAGAAATAGTGTTGGACAGCAAGCTAGGAGTTGGTCTCTGCTCTTTTCAGCAAGAATCTGTTTGGCTTTCAGTCTGTGCAGCAGCAAAGTTGGTTTTCCTTTTGCTTTGCCTCAGTCTTTCTCTATTCCTTTCCAGTCCATCTATTTTCGGTTTTACTTTTGCTCTTTCATTTAGTGTTTCCTCCCTGGCAGCAAATCACATCTCAGCAAGATAGCTTTTCTTTCATTTCTTTTGTTGATCTTTGACTATTTTGCATGTAGATCTAACGGCAATATTTTCAGCTGAAATTTTTACTGATTACTCTCTGATTTATGCTGAATTTCTTAGTATCGCATGCGTTCCAGTTTTCAGCAAAATTAATTTTCCGAATTCTCGAGGGGCGATTTTAAAGAGAACGACATTCACCCCCTCTGTCGCCATTTCGGTCCTACAATTGGTATCGAGCGGTTAGCTCTTCTTGATAGATCTTTAACGGTCTCAAGAGCCATGGCGACGGACAAGTACTCGACCAAGCCCCCGATCTTCGATGGGATGGATTTTCCATTCTGGAAGAGTCGGATGGAGACCTACATCCAGGCTCAGGGCTACGCCATCTGGCGAAAGGTCAAGGTCCAGTTTGTTGTTCCTGCCGATGAGAACATCAATACCGGAATATGGCGATGTTGAGGCAAGCGCAAGGCGAGGAACATCATCATTCGAGGATTGAGCGGTTTAATTTGATCGTATCTCTCACCGGCGTCGGCCTTGATATTTGGGTGACCCTCAATGCTTACCATGAGGGCACCACCCAAATAAAGACGGTGCGACAAGACCAGTTCAAGCACGAATATAGCAAATTCGAGATGCTTGCTGGTGAGTCCCTTGACGAGTGCTTTTCTCGCTTTCACAAGATTTTGAGCAACCTCCGAGCCGTCGGTCTCACATACTCCGACTCGGATAACGCTCGACAAATTCTTTCTGCACTCGATCTTCGGGTTTGGGAGATGAAGGTGACTACCATCAAGGACACCACGGACCTCTCGACCCTGACTCTTGACGTGCTTTACTCGCGCCTCAAGACTCACGAGATTGACATAGTCTCTCGTCGGTCGAAGTCTCAGTCGATGGCACTAGTCACCTATCCCACTTCGGCTTCTGGTTCTTCTGCCGATTCTCTTTGCGGGTTCTCCCTAGCTGCTCTCTCGTGACGTGGCGATGATCGGTTAGAGCAGCTAGAGGATGAACAACCAGCCCTCCTAGCCGGAAGTTCTCCCATGCTTACAAGAGGAGGAGGGACGGAAAGAAGAGGACCGGTGATTTGCTTTGAGTGTGGTGGCCCCAACCACATTCGAGCAAACTGCCCCAAGCTGGGGAAGGGCAAAGGAGACTATGGCGGTTCGGGCAAGAACGACTACCCCGACAAGAACCGCAACAAGAAGCCTCTAGCTCAGACGCAAGGCAAGAAGACGTTCCGCGACTTTGGGAAGGCTAAGAAGCTCTTCCACCGCGTCCTCGCCGCCTTCGACGACCTCGACCTCAGCGAGGTGGAGGGATGGAGCGACGACGACGGGACGGATGACCAAGATCCCAAGAGCGGCGACGACTTCTCCGGCATGTGCTTCATGGCCTCGAGGCGAGATCAGCGACGGCGACCTCTACTCCGACTCCGACGAGGTATGTCCTCCTATGACCAACTAAATGAAGCTTTTCTTAAGTTAGGAGGATTTCATGCTAGATCTAGAGCTAGATGTAGCGAGTTGGAGAAGGAAGTAGATAAATTGTCACGGAGCTTACTTCACTTATATCTGCTCCCTCCGTGACGTTGTGATACATCTTTGTGCCTTGCTTGGAGACATAGAGAAACTAAGGACCTCTCATGCTAGTCGTCCTCCGAGCTTGATGAGATTAAGGTGGAGACTGTTAGTCTACTTGCTGAGTTAGAGTTAGGTAGGATGGCTGTTACCCTTCTTATTACTGATGAGACTACCTCTCCCATCTCATGTGAGGTTAAGGACATTGCTACTAGAGGACCTTATGCCATGCTCCTTGATCTGCCCGAGTCTTGTAGAAACTACAATAACTTGAAGATGAACTTAAAACGGGCAGATCAAAAAATTGCTGAACTACAAGCCTCTTTACTTGAGCCAATTGATTCATGCTTGAACTGTCCTAAATTAACTGCTGAACTTGAAGCTGTCTCCAAACAGTTTCAAGATATGATTGATCATGATAGGAAGTTAGCTCAGTTTGCTTCTAAGGACCATGTTAGCTCACCATGCATTAGTTGTAACAAACTAAAATCTAACTTGATTGCATTGGATGAGAAATGTGTGAAGCTAACTAAGGACCTACTAGAGAAGCCACCTTGTGCTTGTAGTGTGGTTGTGGAGAAGGAGGAGAAGCCCCCGGGTAAGGTAGAGACGCCTAGCGACGCGAACCAACCTGCTAGCGATGGGGATCTCTTGTAAGTCGGTGTGCGTGCACAAGCCGATCTTCCCTCTCACTGTTGGTTGTTCTTCCGCTCACTAACCTTCTCTGTTTCTTCTCCTCCTTGCTCCTCTTGCCTCTCTCTTTCGGAGTGTCGGTACCTTATGAACACTCTCGAAAAATTTGTAGGAGGCAAGAAGAAGCTTAATCTTATACTAGATCAATCAAAGATTTGTAAGTTCAATCAGGGTCTAGGATATGATTTCCATGAGGATGTGAAGAAGCATCCACCTGTCGTGCTCAGACCCGTAGCCTCAGGTGTGATTGAGGTCAAGCCCAAGAACAAGAAAGTTAAATTCAAATCAGCGGGTTTTGTCCAAATGATTTCTGACAGCAAGGTAACTTCACCTGCAGCTTCGGCCTCACAGAAGGCGAAGCCATCTCATGCTAATTCAGCCCCTCAGAAGGCGAAGTATCATTGCACCTTCTGTCAGAAGGATGGGCACGAGATGATCACCTTCGGAGATGCTTCATCTGGGCGCGTCATCGCCAAAGGTATTGTGCGCGTTAATGATTCATTTATTTTGAAAGATGTTGCCTTGGTTAGTAAGCTGCGGTACAATTTGCTTTCGGCCTCTCGACCTTACCGATGACGATTTCGAGGTGAGCTTTAAGAGATACAAGCGCAAAATTCTTGATTCTTGGTAGTACGGTTTTATGGATTTCTCGTTTTGGGAGGATCTTTCGTGCTGATTTTCTTGAGTCTTGGAGATCCTCTCCGTTGTTTGCTTGCTTACGAGTCCGCGATCTTTCCTTCGGCATAGGAGACTTGGTCATATTGGATTTGACCATTTGACCCGAGTTAGCGGACACGATCTTATTCGTGGTCTGCCGAAACTCAAGATGGTCAAAGATCTTTTTTGCGCTCCATGCCGGCATGGCAAGATGGTTGCCGCTTCTCATCCTCCGGTCACAGTTACTATGACCGATGCACCAGGACAGCTGCTCCACATGGACATAGTTGGACCAGCTCGAGTACGATGAAGGAGGAGGAAGTGGTACGTTCTTGTTGTGGTCGATGACTATTCGAGGTACTCTTGAGTGTTTTCTTAGCCTCGAAAGATGAGACGTTTCACATTTCGATGTCTTTTGGAGGATTTCGTTGAGCTTCCGGTGCCTTGCGAGCGATCCGCGATGACAATGGCACGGAGTTCAAGAACTCCTACTTTGAGAGGTTACGTGATGAGGCGGTGTAGAGCACCGGTTCTCTTCTCCGCACGTCCACGGCAGAATGGCGTCGTGGAGGAAGAACCGTACCTTGGTCGAGATGGCGGGGCGATGCTCGATGAATACTCTACACGCGCAGTTTTGGGTGAGGCTATAGCCACCGCGTGCCATGTTTCGAATAGAGTTTTCTCGGGCACACTTGCACCGCACTTCTTACGAGTTGAGATATGGGCGAAAGCCCAGTGTTTCTCATTTTTGTGTGTTTGGTTGCAAGTGCTTTATTTTGAAGTCCGGGAACCTAGATAAGTTCGAGTCACGTTCTTGTGATGGATTCTTTCTAGGCTACTCGACTTTGTCGCGGGCCTATAGGGACTGGAACTGCGAGTCTAGTAAAATGGTAGAGACCTGTGAGGTGACTTTCGATGAGGCCAATCCGAGGACTAGGCCCGACATCCCAGGTTCTTTAGAGCAGTCCGAGACTATCTTCATGGATGATGAGGACGATGGAGCGAGGTTGTCTACGATCCATCCCTCATCCACCCCTTGAGGTGCCTTCTTCCACCGCACCTCAAGGTGATCAGCTCATGCCTTCTGCTTCTTCTGGAACTAGTGGCTCTGTTCCTACCTCATCAGCTCACGAGGTAGAGGCCACTTCTTCATCTCATCCCGGACCTCCCAGACATATCCAAAAATCTCATCCTTCAGAGCAGATCATTGGACACCTTTTTGAGCGAGTCACTCGCTCAAAATCTGGCATGTCACTTTTTTGTCTCCATTCTGCCTTTGTTGCCTCTTTCAAGCCCATGGATGTTTGTCATGCTCTATCTGAGGAGTCTTGGGTCAATGCCATGCATGAGGAGCTAGAGAGTTTTGAGAGAAACAAGGTCTGGACGCTTGTTGAGCCCCCTCGAGGTCACAATATCATTGGGACCAAGTGGGTGTTCAAAAACAAGCAAAGTGAGGATGGGGTAGTCATTTGAAACAAGGCTAGACTGGTTGCTCAGGGGTACTCCCAGGTTGAGGGTCTAGATTTCGAGGAGACCTTTGCCCCTGTAGCTAGACTTGAGGCTATTAGAATTCTGCTTGCCTTTGCAACTTCTAAGGGTTTCAAGCTCTACCAGATGGATGTCAAGAGTGCCTTTCTCAATGGCTTTATTGAGGAAGAAGTCTATGTGAGACGACCTCCGTGTTTGAGAACCCCAAATACCCTAATCATGTCTACAAGCTTTCCAAAGCGTTGTATGGACTTAAGCAGGCCCCTAGAGCTTGGTATGAAAGGCTTAAGTCCTATCTATTGAGGCATGATTTCGAGATGGGTAAAGTTGATAAGACCTTGTTCACTCGCCGACTTGGCAATGACCTTCTGCTCGTCCAAATTTATGTCGATGACATTATCTTTGGCGGCTCTTCTCATGCTCTAGTTTCACAGTTCTCGGATGTCATGAGCACCGAGTTTGAGATGAGCATGATGGGTGAGTTGACTTTCTTCCTTGGCTTCCAGATCAAGCAGACTCGGGAGGGTACCTTCTTGCATCAAGGCAAGTACACCCGTGATCTTCTGAGACGTTTCGACATGAGTGATGGAAAGCCGGTGTCAACTCCGATGGCTTCTACAGCCGCACTTGACCCAGATGAGGACGGCGAGCCAGTTGATCAAAAGGAGTTCAGAAGTATGATTGACTCTCTCTTGTATCTCACTGCCTCGAGACCGGACATACACTTCTCCGTGTGTCTTTGTGCTCGATTTTAGGCTTCTCCTCGCGTATCTCACCGCCAGGCGGTGAAACACATCTTTCGGTACCTTCGAGGTACCATTGACTATTGTATCTGGTACTCTTCCTCCTCCTGTCTATCCCTTAGAGCCTATTCGGATGCAGATTTTGCCGACTGTAGGATAGATAGGAAGAGCACTTCGGGCACCTGCCAGTTCATTGGCACTTCTCTCGTTTCCGGTCTTGAGGAAGCGATCCGGTGTTGCACGATCAACCGTGAGAGGTGAGTATGTTCTTTGCAGCCGATTCTTGTAGCGAGTCCTTTGGATGGTCTCGACTCTGCGGGAATTTGAGTTAGCTATCGACCGTGTTCCGCTCTTTTGCGATAACACGTCTGCGATTAACATTGCTAAAAACCAGTGCAGCATTCTCGGACCAAGCACATCGATATCGATATCATTTTCTTGAGACTATGTAGAAGGGTGACATCGTGCTTCAGTTTGTGGAGAGTGACCACCAGTTGGCTGATATCTTCACCAAGCCTTTGGATAGCACGAGGTTTTCAGCTCTACGGGGAGAGCTTGGGGTGGTTTGTCCTTATGGACTGTTGTGAGGGGGAGTTTTGGGCTTTACTGCTTTATCATATTAATTATGCTTCTGTCTCCTTACTGTTGCATTGCATCTGTGGGTGCATTGGGTATTAGTCCTTGTAGCATAGGTTAGAGTGTGTCTCTTACTGAGTTGCTTAGACTTCTTGCTCTTATCTTGTGCTTTCAGGATAGTTGTTTCTTATCTCACTAGGTTGAGCTCACTCACTTCTTGTATGTTCTAGCGAGGTTGGGCCACCCTCGGGTGAGCAGTATGTGTTTGCTCTCTAGTGTGTGTTTTTCTCGACATTTGGTTGTCCCGAGTCATATGGGGTAGATGAGAATTAGTCTGAGTCATTAGTATTCTCTATCTTATCTATGCTTTAAGAACTGCCCTTCTTGATTTATTTGTCAGCTTCTCTTATTTATTGCTTTGGTTCAGGGGGAGTTCATTTGGGTAGATCTTAATATTGACATAACTTAACTTGAACTAAAAGTTGCATCACATGTTAAGGGGGAGCTGGATTTGCTTCATTTGCATTGTGACTTTATTTGTGTTTCATTGCTGATTTGATCATGACTTTATATGTGCAGTCAAGTCTTTGCCATGATAGGTTAATTAAAATGCTCAATTTGACCTAATTCATGTCATGTTAATATTTGAGACTAGTCGACTTTAGTTATTTTCTTATGATTCATGCCATGTCAAATAGGTGAGTTGAGTCTTGAATCATTGTTGAGAGATAGATTGAGCTATTAGTTTCTTGATGGCACATAAGTTAGTACAATCTGTTAAAAGCAAAAAGATCTCTTTTGTGCGAAAAAACAGATCTCACCAATTTCTTCTCATGAGACGGCTTGCCATTGCACAAGGCATGAACTCAGGGGAGTTTTGGATGACCAAGATCATCTTCTTAAGCTCATTGCTTGAAGTGGTCGCATAAGGCTTGAGGTCTAGCACATGACTAAACAAAAAAAACGGTTAGAAACAATCATGTGATTTCTAAAGTCAAAATTTGTCAATTGTACTCAATTGCTAAAAGCTACAAGTACTTAAACAAATGTACCATTCTTGAACTAGTAGCACTCTAATTGACTCAACACTAGCTTCTTGGTTCCATTTAGCTTATTGACATGGCCTGCATCATTCATGGATACCTCTAGCTAGACTAAAATCTTGTTTGACTTGACTTGCTAAGCACTTCAACTAAAATTCAGATTATACCTTATTTCGCTTAGCTTCTCTTTACATACATAGTCATGATCTTTGTAGCATACTTGTATGTTATGGCTTGGTGTAATATATTATGGTCATTTTGGATAATTCTCATGGCTCTAAATTCTTAGAATGATCAAATCAGCCATTTCATCCATCATTTTGACCTTTTTCTCCTTCTTGCATTCTTGATGTGTTTATTGCCAAAAGGGGGAGAATAGTGGTAGAAAAAGCTACTTTGGGAGCTTTGAGGAAAATTTGTTCTTTCTTTTGCTCCTTCTGTCGACATGGTCATTAGCTTCATTATGTTTCTTATGGACCATGTTAGACTCTTCAAACTCAACTTTATGTTTTTTCGGTGTTTGTCAATATATTCATCAAGGGGGAGATTGAGAGACCATGTGGAGGTCATCTCGTTGTGTATGATGAGTAATTGACATCGGTTTAGGAAAAGTCGAGTTTGAGTCGGTTGGTTCGGACCTAGACGTTGCGTGGCGTAATGGGCTCGGTCGGACTTGGTCGAACCTAGTCGTATGTGTTTAGGTTGCATATTCTGATGAGTCGACAGGTTTGATCTCTATTTACGCTTTCATGTATCGAACGGTGCTATTTGATGTGTTTCTTGTCTGTGTTGGCTGCAGGACATCGAGGCGAAGTCGTGGCGAGACACGAGGTGACCGGACTAGGCGTAGGTGGCGCTGAGGTCAGAATGGTCGTGATGTGTCGAAGACGACGTGGACTCGAAGTGGTTGCGGCGTGCGAGACAAGGGCGGAAGCTTCCTGAAGGTGCGGGGGGGGCGGCAGGAATTTCGCAAGGCTGCACAAGCGGAGACAGCTCCGTTAGGGTTTAGCCGCGAACGGGTTGGAGACCCGTTAGCCAAGGGCTATAAATAGAGATGAGGGGCTGCATACCCCTTAGGACACAATAGTGTGAGTTAGGGTTTTTAGAGTTCATTCATCCCTTTGTGTGGGTTGTGTTCCTCCCAAGAAGCATGTGAGGCTGTTGGTGTTCGTGGGGATTGAGAGAGAAAGGATGGATTGAGAGTCTTGTAATCATTCCTTTTGTTCTAATGTCCATGCGTATGGGGATGTATTGTCTGTAAAAACCCTGAGTAATCTTTCATTCCCTGGTTTCAAGTTGTGAAATCCTTGTGTGAGTTACTATGGATTCAAGTTTTTATTCCTACTTGCTGGTCTTTTGTTTTCTGCAATGTTCTTCTTTGCCTTTTATATTTATGAGTTGATTTCTTGCTTAGCTGCAGAATGTTGTTGATTTGGCAAAGATTTTTGTTAGCTGCATGTTTTCTTAATCCAAGAACTCTTCTCGGTCAATCCGGCCTAAAAACATCTAGCATATAGACTGCAGAGAGTCTTTGTTTACAGTTCGGTTTTTCAAGTCTGCACCCTGTTCACACGATTGCATTGTGATGTTTTTGGTTGATTACTACAGTATTTACTGCACGAACACACCAGTTTACTTCTTTAGTCTTCTAAGTATCTCATTGTCAGCTAAGAGTAATCTGAATTTCTTTTTCTTGCGATCAGATCAAGACTGCTAGTACTTGTCCTTCATTTGTTTACCTATCTTTTGCTTTTCGGCCTTCTTGGATCAGTATTTGGCCTTCCTGTTTTCGGCATGCAGTAGAACCGTTTGGCCTTAATTGCCTTCTTTTGTGTTCTTTGGATATCTTCAGGTCTCTGCTCTCGAGTACCAATCAGTTCGGCAAAGGCATTCTTTCAGTTTTGTGTGCTTTTAATTGGTCTGCTCTTTCTTGTTGTTCTTTCGACTGATCTTCTTCTCCTGCTGCAGAAATAGTGTTGGACAGCAAGCTAGGAGTTGGTCTCTGCTCTTTTCAGCAAGAATCTGTTTGGCTTTCAGTCTGTGCAGCAGCAAAGTTGGTTTTCCTTTTGCTTTGCCTCAATCTTTCTTTATTCCTTTCCAGTCCCTTCTATTTTCGGTTTTACTTTTGCTCTTTCATTTAGTGTTTCCACCCTGGCAGCAAATCACATCTCGGCAAGATAGCTTTTCTTTTATTTCTTTTGCTGATCTTTGACTATTTTGCATACAGATCAAACGGCAATATTTTCAGCTGAAATTTTTACTGATTACTCTCTGATTTATGTTGAATTTTTTAGTATCGCATGCGTTCCAGTTTTCAGCAGAATTAATTTTCCGAATTCTCGAGGGGCGATTTTAAAGAGAACGACATTCACCCCCCCTCTGTCGCCACTTAGGTCCTACAGCGGGCTCATGGACGACGCCTTCAAGTTCGTCATCAAGTACAGCGGCCTCACCACCGAGTCTAGCTACCCATACACGGCACAAGGCGGCAAGTGCAAGGGTGGATCCAACGCCCGCGACCATCAAGGGCTACGAGGATGTGCCGGCCAATAACGAGGGCACCCTCATGAAGGCGGTGGCAAACCAACCCGTGTCAGTGGCCGTGGACGGTGGCGACATGACGTTCCAATTCTACTCGGGCGGCGTGATAGTTCGTATGTAAATTGTGTTACAAAAATATATGTTATGTATATGCACTTTTATACTTCGTGTAATATCCTGATCGTCGTTTCTGCGTGGGTGTTAATTAATCGTAGAGTTTCCCGATTTTTCGGTAAATCGCAGCAGGTGAAAATTAAATTGCAGAACTGTCCAAAATTAAAAAAAATAAAACAATTAATTTGGATGTTTTGGGCTGTCCGGAGGAGTGGGCCAGCTAGCCCAACGGGGGGCCCGTACCCCCTCCCAAACCCTAGTACCCCTTTATAAATCCCGTCCCTTGGCCCCTCTCCCCTTTTTTCCACCTCTGGCCGCAGCCTCCCCCCTCCATCACCCCCCACAAGCTGCTATCCATTGGAGCCAAGGAGAAAGAGAAGGAAGAAGAAGAAAGGGAAGAGAAGGAAGAAGAAGAGAAGGAGGAGAAGAAGAGGAGGAAAGAAGAGGGGTGATCCCAAGGGATCCTCTAGGTAATTTTTCCTAATCTCAAACCCTCTGTTTTATAGAGTAATTAGGGTTCTTGGCATGGAATTTGAAGGGAATTAATAGATTGATTGCCCGATTAGAAATTACCTACTGTCTGCCTGTAGATCGATTCGCGCAGCGCGTCTGTTTGTGCGGTTTAACCCATGAAATGATTTTTCCTATGGATCTTCCCAAAAGAAAAATTGTAGAGGACTTCAAGACCCATCTTCTGTATTTTTTTTCAGAATTGTTGGCCGCGGGATCTGGGCTTAGCAGAGTCAGGAACACCGCTGTCTGTCATGGGAGTAGATTGGGATAGACTGTTGTTCAAGGGTGATTTAGGGGTAGTAAATGATTTTTATGATTTTGGTCGCAATTGAGAAAAATGTAGGGAATTTAGTAATCTAGCTTCTGTATCAAAATTATATTTTTTTTGTATCTCTGAACTGTGGTTGGGACGCGTTAGAACCTTACTGTCCAGATTGCCAGAACAGAGAACTTCCTCTGTTTTGTGCATTAAGTTACACCTAGCTATGATCAAAATAAAATTATGTGATCTACATGAAAAATGAAGGAATTTAAGTGAGGCATCCATAAATATATCGTTTTCTATAAATGGATTAATATTTTTAAAGATACAAAAATATTAAGCAGCGTTGCTGCAATGGGTAGATATGCACGGGTTCGGGGTTCTAGCGACGCCTTTAATTTTTAAGTCGTGCTTTGTATGCTGTAGCATTATGCTGAGAGATACCTTTTGGACATGTGGTTTTGCTCCTGATCGCACGTGATTGTTTCGCTTCAACGGTTGAGGCAAGTAAACGTAGCGGTTGTGCTACTGCTTAACTCGTTAGTTATTCTACCTTTACATTAATTAATTCTCTTAATTTGAGGTGCTATGTCTTTGTTAAATGATTCCTTAATGTGGTCCAGATGGTAGTATTTTTAAGAATTCAATTGTTTATGATCTTGATGGTTTAATTGTGGATATGCGGAATTGTTCTTGATGATCAATATAGTTGTGGGTAGAAAATTTGACGAGCATATTGTGGACTAAGTGGTAGTATTCCTAGTGAATACTTGTGGTTGTGATGGTAGCAATTATTGATCAATTGATATGTTTGGATAAATTGCTCGTAGTCATGTGGAAATTTGTTTAATGTGTTAATGCGGAATATGAAAACAAATATGTGGTGGATATGTGGTTGTGGATATGTTGTGAGTATGTTGATGCTCCTTTGTGGTTGGAATTCATGTGTTTTATGATTATCATATCATTCATATCATATCATGACATTTGCATATGTGGATATCGCCGCACCTAGCCGCGACCGTACCAGTACATCATCGTATATTGCCGTAATACGATGCACACTCTTACCTTGATGGGTAAGGGTGCTGTGGAGCATACGCATTCATATGCATTGCATTGTGGAAAGATCATTAGCATACGTATGCAATGTATTGTGGTGATGTTATTTTGTGGAATATTCAACTTCATAGTGGTAATGTGGAATATATAACTTCATAGTTGTAATGTGGAATTGGCTCATGTGAGCTACTTGTGGTATGACGAATGTGGCATTGATCGTGGAATGGGGTTTGTCCCTTGTGGTATGATAGGGATTGTGATTGTGACATGAGATTCTTTTCTCTTGTAGAAATTGTTGATATCAGTTGTGGATATGAGAAACAATAAGTAGTGAAGTAAATCATACATATGTTTTATTGTCTTTGGTGGTGGTAGTGGTTGAGATTTTAAAGTAGTCAAACAAGATTTATTTGTTATTGTTTCACCGTTGTTGGTGGTGATTTGAGGTTGAGGATATAAACATGGTCATGGTGGAAAAGAAAATGTTGATGATTAAACTGTTGTAGTTTAATTAGCTTGTTAAACAGTTTGCTTGCTGAGATTTTATCTCGCCCTTGTTTCCCACCTTACAGGTGATCATTGAGCATGCATAGGAAGGGTAGAGCGGCACCACAATAATGCACTTGAATCATAGATTTATGATGTAATAAAATCAAAGTGATTTTAGTCTTTTGCCTAGCTATCTCGTTAATGTTTACTTTATCTTAATAGTGTTAAACTTGTGATCTACTCTTTGGTTAGACTGTTGGAGGTTAATTTAAATTATTAAATTAATTATCACTATCTGTTTAAGCAATTATATATGCTTCCGCTTATCCTATATTGTTTAGGAAATGTTGCCAGATTATTTTACCTTGTAATTTGGCTAGTTATGTAGTGGTTTTAGTGGCATCCCAGGGTAATGTGGGTCCTGGGGTGTTACACTTCGTGAATACCATGTAAATATGCTTGATATGAAACAATGGATTAAGAGTTCATGCTGGTTATTTGGCTCCTGCTTTAGCATTTCTATGATGTTTGACAATGTTGCAAGTAAATTGGATAAGATACCGTCGTAGATGTTGTTGCCTCCTGAGTTATATGTCATAGAAGGACTATATAGCCAATAGGTCCATCCCATGTACTAGTTTGGAAGTCAACTATTCAGATTAATCAAATATTCTTGATTCTAGGGTTTGAGCTACAACATCCTCACTAGAATAGGAAGTTTCAATCTATGTTGTTGTTCCTTTGTTCTTGTGATTTCCTTGTGAATTACAGGATAACGTTTACTTCTTTGCGTGGCAAGTAGATAAGAACCAACTTGTATTGTTGGGTGAATTCAAGTGTTATACGTTTCGGTTAACCATACCTAGGGGTGTAATCAGAGCGGATACGGTTGGTAATTGCTCATCCTGTATCATATACCATATTTTTTCTCAGAGTCGGAGTCGGACGAGGATAGTGCCAGATACGAATATGAACGCGGATAGTATCGGCCATGAATATAGAACGAATACGAAGCAGATTCGATACGGTAACTATATTTCGTCGGATAACATGCGAAAACACAGATCCTAAATAATTAAATATAGATCATGTATATCATTATAAAATAATTAAATATAATATAGAAATATCATGCATTTGAAAGTGGAGTACAGAGAGCAACTTGTATATATACTAACAATAATGAACAGAATAGTCATCTAGAACCACTTCTTGAGGAGTATTACTATGGCATCCCAAAATTCTGGATTTTGTACTTATTTATTTGTTTGGTTTAATTGGATTTTCTCTAGAAACTAATTTCCTTTTTCTTAAATCCTTTAATTAAAGCCTAGTGAGCAAGTTAGTAATTTAGTTCAGTAATTGTGCCTAAAACAAGTCAAACTTATTTTATTTGGGTTCCTTACTTTTTTCTGAATTTATGGGAATTTTCTGGGATTTATTTGGAGTTTCTTGCTATTTTCTAGCTTGTTTTTTAATTTATGGGCTTTCCTGAAAATCGAAACCCATAATAAAAGTTTAAATCCTTTGCCAATTCGGGTATTACCGAATAACTAGCACCGGGTATTACCGATTATATATCCGGATATTCTTCTATCCGTCGGAAACTACTCTCCCGATTTCGACAATCACTATCCGATTCCAATACCATATCCGGTAAAACCATCCGGTTACTGACTATTTTTCTGAAAAACCATCCGAACTGACTCGGTCGGTCGGTCGGGAAATATTCAAACTAATTGCACCCCTAACCATACCGTTGTTGGTGGCACCACTGTTCATCTGGTTTCACGGATTCTCGAAAGCAAACCGCACCTTATCATTATCCTTGATCCTACCCCGCAAAGATAGGGAACAACCGTATCATCTTGGTATCGAAGCCGATGGTTGATATGGTTGTTGAGGTTAATTCTTTTCCAGTTAGGAAAAGGAAATGATCGTTTTGGTCTGTCGAGTGATTTTCACTCTTGGCTTGTGCAGTGTGGATTCTCTAAATGTTTATTTGGAGAGTGTGATTGGTTTTGTCGTGAATCCTTTGTTTTGGATCGTGGTCCTTTGAAGGAAGGATGTTTGCTAGTGTGTTGCTTGAGAATCCTTTATCCCTCTTTGGTTGGGCTCCTTTTGCAAAGTTATTGTTTGTACTTCGAGTAATATTATGAGTGGAATCTGTGGTCGATTCCTTAAAAGGGGTACATTGTATTATCCTGATTATAAAATATAGAGGAAAATATTTATATAAGAAGGATGGTATTAGATAGTGCCTTGATAGTGGTGGCGGGAATTTTCGCGAGGTCGGCAGGATCTGCTGGCCGCTCAGAGCCGACAAAAGAGTTGCGGGTGCTCGGTGTTGACCTGCGCATGTTGTGCACTCATCGGAGATGATGTGGATGCCCTCTTGATGAATCAGTCCGAGCAGGAGGTGACGTGAAGCTTGAAGTTCAAATGTAGAAGAAGGATCCGAGTTCTTCGAGGCGGGTGAGAACCCGTAGTTGTTGTTCCCGTGGGATGTTCTATCCTTGGGATGCTCTATTCTTTGGTTGTTCTTTCCTTGATTGTTCTTTTTTTGTCTCATGGGTTGAGGAGCGAGATTCAAGGATGAATCCTTTTTAAGTGGGGAGAATGTAATATCCTGAACGTCGTTACGGCGTAAGTTTTTAAAACAATCATGAGTCGCTTGCTTTTTGACAAATCGCAGTAAAGGAAAAATAAAATTGTAAAACATTGAAAGAGGAATAAAATATATTAAAATTATTTTAAATTCAGAATTGGGCTGCTCGGGAGGTGGGCCGACTACCCTTGGGCCAAGGCCCAGGGGCGCCACCCTCCCCTCATATAAACCCTAGGGTTCCCCTCTCCCCTTTTCCCCATCCACCGCCACCCCTGTCCCTTTCCTCCCTATGGTGGCTGCCCCTCCCAAGGTGATCCCCAAGTACTGCTGCCATTGGAGGAGAAGCAAGGAGAAGGAAGGAGAAGAAGGAAGGAGATGGAGAGGAGAAGGAAGGAGAAGGAAGGAGAAGAAGGAAGGAGATGGAGAGGAGAAGGAAGGAGGAGAAGATAGGAGGAAAAAAGTGGGAGATTCTTCATCTAGGTAATTTTTTCCCATCCCAAACCCTCTGTTTTTATGAACAATTAGGGTTCTTGGCATGGATTTTAATGGTATTTAATAGATTAATTGCCCGATTAGAGATTAGCTGATGTCTGCCTGTAGATTGATTCACGCAGCGCGTCTGTCCTCGCGGATTTGACCTAGTAAACGATTTTTCCTGCAGACTCTCTCAAAAGAAAATTTGTAGAGGACTTCCACATGCATCTTCTGTATTTTTTTCGGAATGTTTGGCCGTGGGATCTGGGAGTTACAGTGTCGGGAATACTGTTGTTTGTTAGGCTAGCAGATTGGTACAGACCGACGGTAATCTGTGAATTTGAGGTAGTAAATGATTTTTGTGATCATGGCCATAATTGAGAAAATTTTATATAATCTGGTAATATAGTTTCTGTAGAAAATTCAGAATTTTTAGAGCCTTGTACTGTTGCTGGGACGCAATTGAATACTGTTGTCCAATCTGCCAGAATAGAGATCTTCCTCTGTTTTGGGTATTAAATTACCCCTAGCTGTGATCAAAATAAAAATATGTATTCTACATGAAAAATGTAGGATTTTAAGTAATGATTCCAGAGAGGTATCATTTGTTATTTTTAGATCATTATTTTTAAAGATACAAAATTGTGAAGCAGCGCTGCTGCAGATGGTATTTTACTGAATTATTGAGCGGATAGGAGTTTGTGCGGGTTCGGGGTTCTAGCGACGTCTTTAATTATTTTAGTCATGTTTGTATGCTGTGGTTGTGTGCTGAGAGTTGTCTT